>BQKZ01000296.1:99263-174191 GCA_036244855.1 Temnopleurus reevesii
GAATCCTGGGTCCCTTTGGATGACCCTCCAAACAGCTCATCTCCGCCAGCGCCGAAGAGAGCTACGCCACCTGGGGGCGCCTTCCTGCTCGGTTTCGCTTCTTCGGGATTGGCTAGAGAAAGAACATAAGAGAAAAAATCATAAATTATCTTAATGCCTTATTGAATTGTTTGCTCAGTATTAGTACAAGATGAAAGTTACATCCATCAGTTTGATTATCTTTCATATAGGCATTTGCATGAATTCTTCTCTCTGAACGGATTAAAAATGTCACTTTTAGTGGGATTGATCACAACCCCAATCTACATAATGGAGGGAGACAAACTTCTAAATAGTGTAGGTCATAGAGGCATCAAAATGGGATTTCATCTTGTCATACACAATGCCATTTTGATAAAGGGCACTTCTTAAAACTCTAGGGGGGTGTTGCTCAAAAGTTGCAGTTGATCGCAAGTTGTAGTTGATCGGAACGCGCCAATCAAAGTCATTGTTTCACGCGCGTCTTGTTAAATGCGCATACCGTGCGCAAAAGAAAATGCAAGCTGCAGTCTTCAAAGTTGCAGTTGATTTGCAGTTGATTTTGAGCAACACCCCCCTGGACAAACAATATCCAACAATAGGAACTCTAAAGAGGGCTCTAAAGAGGGCACTACAGCAAGCAAAGAGAGCAACCATGGCCATTGCCGTGGAACCCCTACATTTTCACACAAATTTCACACATACTTTACATTATAAAAATATACTCTTACATTCATTTTCTTACAGATTACAAATTTTCTTATTAAAATAAATGAAAAAAAAGAAATCAGTCTTGAAATTTGAAAACAAATGAGCTATTATGATGTAATTCATTCTTTCATGTCTGGTCATTTTCATATGGGAGGTCAACATCAGAAACTCTTCTTTTCATTTTATAAGTGACAAAGTAGATATAAGTAGAATGGAATCTTACGATAAGCATAAGGAAATTCACAATAAAAGGAGGCAGTTGAGAAGTGGTCCAGGTGCATGGTTCTCTTTCTCAAGTTCAAATTCCCCATCGTTCTACACGCAGGTAAATCAGCACATTCAAGAATCAAGGATGTCACGTAGAATCAATGAAAAGTCTAAAAACCTTCTGGATGGGCATTTTCAATACATCAAAATAAGTTTTTTATCGCAAATGTAGGTTGAAAAAGTCTGAATTCACACAAAAGTCTGTAAGTGTCATCCCTCAAGGATTCATAAAACCACAGTACGAGTGCAGTAAACTTTGGTGCTTTTAATCATCAGATGTATTCAAGATACGGTTGAATGGTGAAATATTTCTTGTCAGAAAGTACAGAATCACGTCCTTGAAAGGAAATTTAAGGATACCATAGTGATTCACCAGTGCTGAAGTATGACAGAGTTCTTGGACCCTTCACCCCATCAAGAAATAAGACATTTTCTCTGCATCATTGAAGTATTGTTTCCTTCAACTTTCCTCCGAAAAACAATTTCTTCGGTGGCAAATCCAAAGACAAGAGCAAAAACATTCAGGATGCTTTGACTTTCATTGACTTAGAAGATGAATTCTTGGACCATTCAATCCAGTTCAGTTTAGGCTAGAATCCTTTCTCCAAAAGATGAGTGTTTGGATGCGAAGTCCCAACAAGGAGTGAAATTTCATCACATCATCAAAGGAACTAGAAGAGAAATGCTTTCAAAACGATTCTGATACTTTGGCTTTCTTCTACTGCAGATGATTCTTGAAACGTGAATTAAAGAGTGAAAATATTTTGTACAAATCATAAAGATTAAATTCTCAGTCTGTTCAGTAAGTTCTAGGATGCAAAGTACCAACACAAGATGGAAAGATATCATGTCATCCTCATAACAATTAAAAGTAAGATCCTTTCAAAACATTGAAGACTTTTCAGACTCTTTCCAATCAAATACATCAGTGGAAACCAAATCCCAAACCAAGCCAAGGCATTTTCAAAATATCACTCAGGTGATCCAATTTTCCTCTGGTATACATGTAGCTAATAAAAAGTCCAATCCATAATTCCTGTTCAAATATGCTCAAACGTTCAAGTCAAAATAAAATTTGCAAAATTATATTTTTCCTGCTATAGAAATGTATCTAACGGATATCACAGCATGCCTGAGCAGTAGTTTAACGGAAATGAAAAAAAAAAAATATTGCAATGCTGGGGAGCAATGAAATGCAAGCCAGAAACATAATCACAGGAATGTGTATTATACAATTTAATTTGATACGTTGACGAATTTCAGCTAAAAACAGTTATTAATAAAGCAGTGCTCAATTACAAGACGGGACATTAACATTGAACTAATCCCAGATTTGTCTGTTCTTCATATCTCGTTTCTCAATCAATGACCCTCCCAAAGTTACTTAAAGACATTGTCACACATTTCGATTTTTGTTATTTAGTAAATTCTTAAATCAAGATGTGTGACCTAGTATGTTATTACATTCAGATTGATGAACAACCAATGGGTAGTGCAAAAAAGAAAAAAAGTTATACAGCCACTATCACAATATCTATGAAGATTGAACGAGGTGTACAATTCTCGCTTTATTCATTCACAGTGTTTCAATGTAGGTTATTAAATTCATCTTTTTTTTTGAAGCACCAAACATTGACTTAAGTGCCAAATATTTTCAAAACTTTGTTTATGTACGTCAACCATTTGGGTACATATAGCATTTAGAATCAGGCAGTTGAGATTTTTTTAAAGAATGAAAACAATGCTATACAATGCCTTTAACACTAGCTGTTAAAGTGCCTTCATCTTTTATGCATTAATCATAGAGGAAAAAGGTCAAAAAAAGAAATCATGTCAGCCTATTCTTTATGAAATTTAAGTCACATTTTAGAGCCTTAATGAGCTGACCATGGGTTTGCTTACAGATTGAGGAGCATTCAAGGATTGAGTTTTGCTACTTATGTGTAGCCAGAAGTCTTGCACGTCACAATAATAATTACTCATCGATCACGCCAAGTTTGAATGTCATATATTTCCTAACATAATTGGTTTCCTTGTAGGACTTGACTCATGCACTGACAGGGATATTCTTTGGGTACTGAATGCTTAGGTTCCTATGTAATTTGAATAGGGGTAGACTGTAATCTTATTCTGGTAGGTACAGGTTTAAGCTTGCAACAACAAAGCATGATCAAGTTACGATACACTGATAGTTTTGCAGTCAGTAAGAACAGACTTTGCTAAATAAGGTAACAAAAAAAACAAAAAAAACAAATTAGATAGCTAGTTGGGTTGATTTTTTTCAGGAATTAATTCTATTCATGAACATATTCCTTGTATAAGAATTAAAACAAAAAGAGTTAGAAGGGAGTGAAAAGCTGAAGGAAATTTGATAACAACTTTTCAGGTCATATTATTTCATATTATATACTGGATACATTTATCTCTGTTCATTGATTGGTTTAATGAATGTCACATGATTAAAAAAAAACCAACTATCTTAGTATCGAAGTACTATTTACGGATAGAATCCGTAAATAGTCTTTTGTACTATTTACGGATTCCTAATTTAAACACTAGATGGCGCTCTTCCCGAATACCCGGAATAGCGAGCGATGACCTCTGTGCGATGAACTCTGTGCACACGGAGTTTGACTATTCAAATTTGATGACTTTTGCCTTTTTGAGAGTTTGACTGTTCAAGTGTTATGGTGACTACCAAGTATCATCAAGTGGTAAGTTTGAAATCCATTATTTTATCTTGTTTACAAATCCAGTATATAAAACAAATATATACTGTGTTCATTCAAGGTTCTGGATTAAAACTATAGTCCCTCTGTGCCTGCAAAAGTACTATTTGCTTCGGGTCTGCGCCCCTCAGCAAATAGTACTTTTTTTTGCAGGCACATCGGGCCCATAGTTTTAACCAGAACCTTTCATAACAGTATATATTTGTATATTATATCCTACTCATTAGAGTGTATTCATTGTCATTGGTCAATGAGCAGTCATGTGATTAAAAATATTTTCACCATGAAATAAATTGGATATGGCATGACGTCAATCTCGGAAAAGTTTTCGTTATGAAAAATTTTCTGACGTCATCCTGCGACACCGCGATATATTCTGACGTCATCCCGCAAAACCGCGATATCCAGATCAAAGATCGTTGAAACATAAAAAACAATGGCGGCACCCAGTGGAGAAATCAACAACAATGAACCGAGATTTAATCTCGTAGATGATGATGATTTGGAGGAATTCATTTCATCGACAGATTACAAGTAGGATATAAATTTGATTACTATTTCGGTTTTAATTATGTAGGATATAAATCAAATATACCATGCACATTTTTCGAAGTTCTAGTTGAAATTATGGATTCTTCGGTGACCAGCATAGTGACTATCCTCGGGGCTGTGCCCCTCGGAAAATAGTGCTATGCCAGTCACCTCACAATACATAATTTCAACTAGAACTTCTCAGTGCACGGTATATTTGATTTATATCCTACAAAAGTAAAACCGAAATAGTGACTTTACAGTCACTTTTTAATTTGAGAGGAAAGTAATATAAGGAAGTTTCAGGTCTGTCCGGAGGGCAACAAAACAGTCTTCTGGGACTGTAGCAAAGACTTTATTTCACGACAGTCTTTTGAAAAACTTCAATCACAACAATTTGAATCAAATCTATCATCTAAAAGCCCCTTTATCCAGGCAATGTTAATTACTTAATCCAGGCATCCTCTGTATGGGCAATACAAAGAAGTGTATGATTTTCTTATTGCTAATTTTGGAAGAATACAAGTACAAAATGCTTTGCCACAAGAAGAAATCATATTTTTCTTGGATTTAGGTAATTGAGGAGATAAGGAAAAGGATTTGATTCTGTTAATCCTAATTTTTCATCACCTTCTCAGATTTGCTGGTACAACTTGTTCATCCTGTGGAACAGAACTCTCAATGGGAGTATACTGTAACATGGGGCAAACAGGGATACTGGGGTAAACATGGACAAAATGAATGCTGTTCAAAAGTTGCAATTGATCAGAAGTTGCATTTAATTGGAAAGCCCCAATCAAAATAATTGCTTCATACCCAGACAGTGTACGAATGAAAATATGCGTGTCAATTTGCAACTGATTTCCTGCAGTTGATTTGTGATAAATTGCAAAACAAAAAATCCCTTAATAGATAATAGAAGATTTGTGCATGTTAACCCTGATTTGAGGTACTTAATCTGGATATAATGTGACATAAAATATTGTTCCCTTTATACGAGACACAATATCTTCAATTCTGAAAAATTAATGCTGGATTGCAAAAATATGATGTGTTAGATCACACAAGAAGACAAAACAGATTTTTTTTTTGTTAATCTCTAGCAAATAAATTGAGTTTAAACTTTCAATAAATGGGCAAAATTCGAAACATAAAACCTTCAACTTTTTCCCCAAAGTAATTTTCCAACAGAACTGCTATTCATGCTGCAGGATGTCAATAATTTGCACCTTTCTCTAATGTCTCCCCCTCTCAAAAATAAAAAAAAAATGATTATTTCAAAACTTTCTATAGAGCTATGACTAACAGGAAATGAACCAACACAATGCCAGCTGGCCCACGAACTCTCTCTGAGAGTTGTGTCAAAATTAGCACACAACGGATCAAGCAGGGGGGGGGGGGGGGGGTTACGATTTGATATCTGGGGCAGAAACAGAGGGGAAATTAGGGCAAGATCTATTTGTGGGGTCTTTGGCGAGTGATTTTGAGGGCTAAAGTTAATCGGTTTGGACATGAATGTTAGTGGAGTACATGCAATGATTGAGATGAATGATGAAAGGGGAAAAAGGTCAGTGGCCCTCTGTGGAAATGACATTGACAAATGATGTGCACGACACATGTTCTCGCAGATGCAGGTCTTTTTTAAGGGAATAAATACTACTATTGATTGGGAAAATTAAAATATGACAAAATTGATATCTATAGAGAGCAAGGAGGCTTTGTAGCAAAAATGAATGACTGTAGGACTCTACAAAGAGTAGTCAAATTTGTCAGAAGTCATTATTAAAGTGACCACTCACATGATATAAAAATGTTCATCATACATGTAGATCTTAGCAAGAAAAAAGCAATCAATTTCTACAGTAATTTACATTGAGCATCAATAGTTTCCATAGTCTGCAGTAGGTGAAAAGACAAGTCAATTGCAATCAAATGCAATAGAGTATACTCCTGTGGGAATCATGCTACCATGAAGCTATAAACCTGGACGGCTGAAATCATGATGTAGCGTGCCAAATCTTTGTTTAACAAGGTTGTAAATGAAAAAAACAAAACAAAACCACTTAAAGGGTTAAAAACAATATCATTTCAAGGTAGGCAAAATATCATCTATCAATCGCTCATCGACAAAGGCCTATACATTTCTATAAATATCAATAAGTGTACAATAACAGTGTTAAAAAAGTAAAGAATGAAGATTTTTTTTAAACATTCCAGTCCTATACAAGAGATATGATAATGAATTTTTAATAATCAACTTCGAAGCACAGTTCAGAAGTTGCTTAGGTCTAATGGGGACACAAATAAATCTGAATTTATACTTCATTAATACATTCCTTACATCACTAAAATAAATCACTTTGAAAGGACTATACATGTTAAGAAAAAAAACATTCATGAATGTATGTGCCAATTAAGCAACGTCATGAACAATACCTAGCTTTCACCAATTAGAATTTCTTAAATTCTAAATCAGCATCTTCGAAGGAGGAATGTTCACAAACTAATTCCGCCTTTCAACAAGGATGAGGGGAATTTTCAGAAGGGAAGATCGATTAGCATAAAATTCCCGTTATTCCGAGGGATAGCGATGCTGAGCCCTCATCACCGGAGTGCACGACTCCCACAGGTAATGCAAGAAGCTTTGAGTCACCCTCGAGGGGAAGACGCTAAATCCTTCACGTGGGACTGCACTGTGCACGTGCCCCTGACAGACGTGGGACTGTACGGCGGCTTGCATTGGGGACTCCATGAGGTTGAGCAGCAGACCTGGGATGGTCTGCACAGGAATACAATAGAGAGACTTGACCTTGTTCTCACGATGGGCATAATTTCCATGTTCTCACTACCGTGATTTTAAGTACATCTATGTGGTAGTCCAAGGTGGTTGTAAAGCTTTGAAAAAGGTCCGCGAGAATTCAGTACCCTACATTGAGTAGTTACCAAAGTTTAACAGGCAGACCATCTAAGGTCTGCTGCTGTTAAGGAACAATAATTGAGAGGCTAGACCTTGTTCTCACCATGGACATATATATTACCATGGTTTTGAGCACATCTGAGTCAGTCAAAGGTGATTTCAATGCGATGAAAAAAAGTCTGTGAGGATTCTGCACTCAACACTAATTATCTAAGTTAAACAGGCAGACCATCTCGGGTCTGCTGCTCAGGAATACAATAGAGAGGCTTGACCTTGTTCTCATCATAGACATAATTTCCATGTTCTCACTATGGTTTTAAGCACATCTCGGTAATTCAAGGTGGTTCTCAAGGTTTGAAAAATTGGCAAGGAGAGTTCCCCCACACTTGGGACTATTGGGATTATTGACCTTGTTCTCACTATGGTTTTAGGTATCTAAGTCAGTCCAAGGTGATGAAAAGTGATGAAAAAAGTCCGTGAGAATTCTGTACCCAACACTAAGTTATCTAAGTTAAACAGGCAGACCATCACAGGTCTGCTGCAGAGGAATACAATAGAGAGACTTGACCTTGTTCTCACGGTGGGCATAATTTCCATGTTCTCACTACCATGATTTTAAGAACATCTATGTGGTAGTCAAAGGTGATTGTAAAGCTTTGAAAAAAGTCTGAGAGAATTCTATGCCCTACATTGAGTAGTTACCAAACTTAAAGAGGCAGACCATCTCAGGTCTGCTGCTCAGGAATACGACAGAGAGACTTGACCTTGTTCTCACGGTGGGAATAATTTCCATGTTCTCACTACCATGATTTTAAGAACATCTATGTGGTAGTCAAAGGTGGTTGTAAAGCTTTGAAAAATGTCAGGGAGAATTCTGTACCCTACACTGAGTTACCAAACTTAAAGAGGCAGACCATCTTAGGTCTGCTGCTCAGGAATACAATAGAGAGGCTTGACCTTGTTCTCACCATAGACATAATTTCCATGTTCTCACTATGGTTTTAAGCACATCTCGGTAGTTCAAGGTGGTTCTCAAGGTTTTAAAAATGGCAAGGAGAGTTCCCCCACACTTGGGACTATTGGGATTATTGACCTTGTTCTCACTATGGTTTTAGGTATCTAAGTCAGTCCAAGGTGATGAAAAGTGATGAAAAAAGTCAGTGAGAATTCTGTACCCAACACTAAGTTATCTAAGTTAAACAGACAGACCATCTCAGTTCTGCTGCATAGGAATACAATAGAGAGACTTGACCTTGTTCTCACCATGGACATGTGTCCATGTTCTCACTCTCATGATTTTAAGCACATCTTAAGCCCCGGTCACATAGGACCCCGGAGGCAACACGATTCACCCCGACTCTTTGTTAATTCACAGTTAACTGCCTCAGAACAACAAGTCGGGGTGAATCATGTTGCTTACGGGGTCCTATGTGACCAGGGCATCAGGAAGAATTCTGTAACATACACTGAGTTACCAAAGGTAAACGGGCCAGTCTAAGGTGGCTCAAAGCAATGAAAAGGTCAGGGACAATTTCCCAATACATAGGATTTTGGGATCCTGCATTAGGTAACCAAGATTCAACAGGCAGATCGAGCATCCCAGGTCTGCTGTTAAGGAATACAATGGAGAGGCTTGACCTTGTTCTCACCATGGCCATAGAGCTATGTCTATGTTCTCACTACCATGACTTTAATAACATCTGAGGCAGTCCAAGAGGATTTCAATGCGATGAAAAGAGTCAGGGAGAATTCACCTAACTTGATGGGGCAGGAGCAGTAGCGCCCCTATTTCCATGGCCCCTCCTTTGAGGCATAATATATCACGCTATATGAGGTCCCAAATTGGTGGAATTGTGTGATTTCTCTCTCATAACCATGCATACATTCCCTCTTGACATTTAAAGAAAGGAAATAAATCATTTTTATAAGAATGACTCTGATTGCTACTGGGAATCGTGAAATACAAGCATTTTGCCGCTCTACAAGCTCAAATTGTTCCAGGGGATCTTTGAAAACGAAAATAAAACCTTGGTGCAAAGTTGGAGACACCCCGTGTAGATACAGGAAACCTAAGTCACTTCCTCCACGCATGAAAAATTATGAAAAGAAATTGATACGAAAAATACTAATTTTTCGAAAGTATGAGTAAACATCTGTAGGCAGAAACTAAATATTCTTCTGTGCTTCTGGTAAGGTACCATATTATCACCCTGGTAATGACTGCTGAGTCAGTCGAGTCAGTCAATGGGGAGGAGATATACATTCCAACCAGGCACCAATTTACATGTAGATGTGGGTTGGGTGCAGGACACTACAATGGATATCTCGCTGAAGGAAATTAATATTCTTGAGTTTCAATTTTGTAATCTGATTAAAAGGCAAGAGTCCCAAACCACAAAACCAAAACAGACATACAAATTCAAATCATTTTAGCCGGTTGACCTTAATTCATACTTATTTGGTCCCCATCATGCACCATAAGCGGGTAATGAAATTACCAGGGTGGTGTTTCCCAAGTTATAAATGACTGTATTAATGATAAATAATTGCTCTTGCGCTGAATGATTGAGAATCTTATAAATACAACACTCAATAACCTACTCCAGTCTTTCTTGAAGTCACTCATATGTTTGAATGACTTGGTGAAAAACGCCCAGACATCAATACATTGTTTTGTACATAAAAATATCACAATGCTCATCAGAACATTTTCTATGCCCTGGTAGAACATAACAATGCCTATAATTGACATTTTTACCCATTATACACAAAGACATTCAAGACTTGGTCTGGGCCAGAAAAATTAAAGAACTTTGATTCCTTGTACGCTTATCAAACATACTGTAAGCATTTTCACAGTTGAGTGATTTCAGTTTTGCATCATTTCTTTCACTTCATATTTACATCTTGAAAAGTAAGCCCATAATGAAATAAAATGATAGAAATGCAGTCTCTGACTTGTTTTAGTAGTGTAATTACTGAGATAAACAATTTTTGGATCCTTTCTCAAATTTAAAAAAAAATAATAGGAATGCCGATTCTTAGACATTCTTCAAGTGCGCACCATGGGGGAGGGGGGGGGGGCGATGGGGGCCTGGGTCACCTGGTTTGGAGATAGGGGTGGCATGAAATTTCAGGCCAAAGGGCAGAAAATTGCTTGAGAGCGGGGATGAAAAATCTCAGGCCAAAGGGCGGAAAATTGCTTCGGAGTAGGGGTGAAAAATTTGTGCTGAGGAGTTTTTAGTCGTTATCTATGGGTTTTGTGAATGATTCCAAATTATTTATTGATAAACATTTTTTCTGGAGCAGTCAACATCTTTAGGATTAATACCAAACAACATCAGGAAAGTGTAAAAGGCAAATAAGTAAACAGGGAAAACAAACAAGCACTGAAACACTCAATGCTGTTGGTGTACTTTTACCAAGTAATTCCAAAAGGCTTTTTGCAGGTAAAAGCAATGAAAGCAGATTCCGCTTCACTTCAAAACTCCTCTGATACTAGAAATTGTTTATCAGCAGTATATGATTTTAAACCATAAGTTTTGTAAGAATATTAATCCAACGCAAAACAACAACAAATAATACCCCAAAAGGAAGACAATAGGATTCATTGGTCTGCATAAATCATCACAAACACTCACCTGAACGGTAATATCGCACCATCTATCCGAAGGTATGAAATATTCCCCTTAATTAAAAACCAGGCAAAAAAATGGATATTCCTCCATAGAAACGATGCTTCATCTGATAAGAAAAAACCATCGGCTGGAGTGAGATATCCTGCGTAATCGTTCGTAAGGCATTACCCAACCTGAGAGAGCTGTAAATGATAATCCATTCATTTAGCCTCACCCCAAAACAGATCCCCATAGATCTAAAACCAGCGCAATGCCACGGACAGGTTGCCAAGACCGCAAATACCGGCTCTGTCATCGTCGAGGCAAAGCCTTTACCCCCTCGCTCTACCCCCACCTTCACCCTCTCAAACTACCTACGTTTCTGTTTCTCCTCTTTCTATTTCCTCCTTTATTCTCTCCAAGACGGCTCTGTCTTTCTTCCCTTCCAGTTCTAATTATAGTTTCAGTCATCTTTCTTTTAACATCCCTCTCTTGCTCTACCCCCTCCTTCACCCTTTCAAATTTCCTCCCTTTCTCTTTCACTACTCTCTCTATTTCCTCCTTCATTCTCTCCAACATGGCTTTGTGCTTCCTCCCTTCCACTTTCAGTTTCAGTTTCAGTAATCTTTCTTTGAACACCCCTCTCTTTCAATCTTCTTTCTTTACTCCGATATCTATCTCGGTCTCTACCCCCTCCTTCACCCTCCTCAGATCAACTTGTGTTTTCCTCCTTCCTCTTTCCTTCTCATTCTTCGTTCTTTCCTTATTCTTCGCATTCTTCATACGGACTTTGCGCTTCCTCCCTTCGTCCTTCACTCTTTCCTTCTTATTGACACTCTTTATCCAGACTTCCATCATTCTTCTTTCATTCTTGCATTTTTTTCACACTCTTTATTCCTGTTTAATGTGGATCTTCCTTTCCTCTTTCCTCTTTCATCTTTCATTCTTCATTCTTACACTCTTAGTACTCTTCATCCAGCATTGCGCTCCCTCACTTCCTTTTTCATATTTACCCCAGGCCTTATATCTGCCTCCTCATTCAGTCTAATATACTTCCCTTAGAGCTTTTTCACTCTCTCTCTCTCTCTCTATTTCTTCAATTTCCTTTCTTATTCCTATATATGTACTCTCTTTACCCCTCCTACACCCCTGGACTAAACTTTTTTTTTTTTAGCTTCCTCCCTTTCTATTTCACTCTTCTCTCTCGCTCTCTTCACCTTCCTTATCCCTCTCAATTCTGATTTGTGCTTCCTTCTCTCTCCCTCTAAATCAATTTCCTTTTCTTGTTTCTGCAGCTAATTATATTTTAGTCAAACAATACATGTAGCACTGTTTACAATTTTACTTTGTTGTTAAATATGTCTTTCACCAAGCTCCAAAGCTATGGTTTAAAGTTTATATTTTATACTTTATACTTTATGGTTTACTTTAAGAAAAGCAAAAATGTTCACATCATGCACTTTTTGTGAAATGAACGAGGGCAAACTCAAATGCAAAAAAAACCCCCCAAACATTGATTTTCAAATTGTAGACCATGAATTATTTCTTTCATAAAGTATGAAATGTCGTTTATTAGAAGTTGACTTGTAAAAATAATATCAAAATTTCCATTAACTTAGGTACATGTATGCATATGTTCAAAGATTATAGCCGATCTCTATGGAACGGTCTTATCATTTTGTTCCTATTCTCAGACTCTCTATTGATTTTCGTTATTTCATAATTCCCCCTGCATCTGTTCTACCTTTACCCCCTTCCTTATGAGTCATGTACAGTGTATAGACCCCCCCCATTCCCCTCTTCCCCTCCAGTTTTCTGCCCATCAAGGTCTAGATGTATAAACCTACTACTTCAAAATAAGCCACAGTTCTGAATTTCTTTCTTAAAACTTTAAATCAATGTATTGCGATTCTTGACGATATTTACAGCAATTGCTTCTAACCATAATTTCAGCATAGTTATATATCTCATTCTCTCTCTCTCTGTATTTATTTCAGCTGATCTTTTCCTCCTTGGTCTCTGTATTTCCCCCTGCATCTGTTCTACCTTTACCCCCTTCCTTGTGAGTCATGCAAGGACCCCCTCCCCTCTTCCCCTCAAAGTTGTCTGCCCATCAAGGTCTAGATGTATAAACCTATTATTTCAAAATGAGCCACAGCTCAGACTTTCCCTCTCAAAATTTCATATCAATTTTTCTACTCTTTTAATATTCATTAGGCATTCAATGACTTTAATGAAGTTTATTTTTCAAATGATTCTTGAGCTTTATTCCCCAAGTCAAACGATGGGCATTTGGATCTATTGCGGGAAACTTATTTTGTACACTGTTTCTCCTATTTTCCATTCACTCTGTCATTCTCTCCTTCCTTTCCTCCACCCATGTCTCCCCAATCTGTCTGTCCTTCTCTCTACATATCTTAAAATCCGTCTCCAGCTTTCATTCTTTTCTCCTTGGTATGAATGTCATCTTGTCAAATTTTTTTTCATCTTCCCAGCCCTCGGATAAGGGATGAGTCAAGCCCATCATCATAAACCTAACACAGGCACGTCAAATGACGATTTCCCTTGGACACAACAAGGTGCCCTTGATGTTGCGTTTCTACTCCTTCTTTACATCTATCCAATTGATAGTACATTGTATCTCGCAAAATTTTCCTTGATTTCATAACACTTCTTTCCTTGCAACAGAAGTGAAATTCATCTTGACAATTTTTTATCATTTTCCCAGCCCTCGGATAGGGGATGAGTCAAGCCCATCATCATGAACCTAGCACAGGTCCGTCGAGTAACAAGACTTCCCTTGGAACACAACAAGGTGCCCTTGATGTTAAACTTCTATTCTCTCTTCACAGTAGTGAACATAAAACAGAGTGTTTCTTCCAAGGGAACAAAACAAATTGCCCTAGACTCCATCACAACACAGGTGACACTCATGATACAACGTGTCCCATAAAAACCTCCCAAGCAAATATATCCTTACCGCTGAACTCCCATCCCGACATCACGCAAGTGCAATTTACAGTACAGGGTGTCCCCTAGAAAACTTTCTTGGAAACCCAGCAACTTCTCATCCATATGGAACTCCCTAGAGCTTCTAATCAGTACATTTTTTAAAGAATGGTATGTATGCCCTAGAAGACTTCCCTGAGGAACTCCCATTTCTCTTCTCACAATCACAACTCAACAAGTAGGGCAACATTTCAAAATTATGCTTAACAGACTGTGAATATTATAACACAATTTTTAAAATATAACACAATTTTTAAAGCGTAACTTTCCATGCATTTTCAAATGTCGTTTTTTGTCAGCAGAAAGAGAGAAAAAAATAATTAAAGCTTAAGAGGCCTCTCATGTTACAGCTATAAAAAGTATTATTAATTAAAAAAAATTAGAGTCACCTGATCAATCAAATAAACTTGACATTTTCAGGAGCAAAGGAAACAATAAATTAATGGAAAGCAGAGTCGCTGATTGATGTAACAGGGGTCTTGTGATGAGGAAATGTGTTTGATATCAAAATTAATGAATGACAGCTCTTTGATGTTCAAGACAATAATCCTAAATATAATATCTTGTACAGTGTATGTATACAGCTCAAAAGTGCTGATAATAAATGGATAATATCTACTAATCATCAACAGGCTCTTCTCCTTTCATCTCTCTCCTACCTCTCTCTCTCTCTTTCCCTCTTTCTCTCTCTTTCTCTTCTTCTTATACTAGCTTTTGGTGTTGCTATTTTTTTAGCAATCCTGTTTACCTTTAGCCACAGTATAATGAAGCATAAAAAAGGGCAATAACCCCCCCCCCAACCTTAGAAATAACCCCCAAGAGCTACAAAAAAGGCCCCTGCAAAATATATTTTGATGGCAATTTCAAGGAGCAAATTATCGAAAAAAAAACCTTGTAAACAACAAAATATATTTTTTACCCTTGTATAGTATATTTAAAAAAAAAAAATCGTCTTTGATGGTACTTATGGCTACTGTCATTATATATATTCCATGTCACTTATATCAGCCCCCACCTATAACAATCCATGTGGATGTTTCATGCAACCTTGGCACACCCTAAACCTACTAGTCTGCCATGGTCATACAAAATCATGCGCATAAACCACATTAATCCTAAAAGAGGGAATGGGTTTATATTGTCATGATCATTTTCGCTGGGGGCATTATCAATAATAAGTTTATCTTTTAAAACTGAAGCATGAAAGGTTAATGTTTTTTTTTAAGATTAAAAGTGCGCTACATATGCACCCCGGAGGGAAAGTGTAAACCACTTATGCCTTGAGTCTTATCATGCTCTTACATTGAGATCTTTTCTCAATTATAATCTACTTGGCTACTATACCTTTACAAAATGATAATAACACTTTCCATTCTAATTACTAGTTCATGCTCATGGCACTCAGATAATGAAAAACATTTAACTATAAAAAGGTCAATGATTTCTGGCTCGTTTTCTAGAACATTCTCAATTATGAAAAAAATAAATCAAAGACAAAAACAGTTTGAAATCTCAAACTAATTTGAAAATATCTTTGCTTCTTCAATATTATTGAGTATTTATTTCCTAAAAAAGAGGAAAGAAGCTACACTATGAAAAAACAACAACATTATTTGTATATGACTTGATGAATTAGAACTTCTTTTCCATTTTTCTGTGTGACATGAATTATCAAAATAGAAACATTAGGCAAATAAATTCATCAACATCTTTCAGTACTTGCCCCTAGCAGGTGAAATTTTGATTTACCCTGAATTCATTACTCGATTGCCATGATGCAAACAGGCTAAGTCGGGTAAAAGTCTGCCTGCAGCAAGGGTAGTAACCGCGTTAGAGCCAGGGTGGCAACTGTTTTCAGGCAGGCTAAAACCAGGGTAGCAACAGATGAAGTCAGGTAAAAAGTCAGGCTGAAGCCAGGGTAGAAAAAGGTTCAAGTCAGGGTGGCAACAGATATTAGTCAGGTTAATGTCTGCTTAAAGTGCAGGGTAGCAACCGGTTTAGAACCAGGGTGGCAACTGGTTTAAGTCAGGCAAAAGCAAGGATGGCTACAGATGAAGTCAGGTAAGAGTCAGGCTAAAGCCAGAGCAGCAACTGCTTTAAGTCAGGCTAATGCCAAGGTAGTTTCTGGTGTAGGTCAGGTTAAAGTCAGGGTAGCAACTGGTTTAAGTCAGGCAAAATCCAGAGTAGGCTAAAGCCAGAGATACAAGCACCATAAACACTCAGGAGGACTCATGTGCGCTACAAAAATCAATTATTAATCATTAAAGATCTAATGGAACGAGACTCCAAATTTCTTATTTAAATGTTTACAACTATTTCATCATTAAGCAGTCTCACTCTATCACCCAGAACAAAAATAAACACTGACTAGAAAAGGATGAAAGAAAACTTAATCCCATCCAGGATATGAGTTTAGGATAGTTTGTGAATCATACATTGAAAAATTGAAGAAAAGGGTAAGACGATCCCCTCTAGCAGAAGCAAAACAGTAGGGGAAAGGAAGGGATGGGGGCAAAAATTAGATCAAGAGTATGCAGAGATGCCAACCATTCCCAAATTATCTGAGGTCAAAATTAAACTGTGAATAATGCAACAGCTGCACGGAGGTGAGAGAACACGACACCAATAGCCATATTCTCAGTCATTCACTTGTGATAAAAGTCTTAAATTCACATGAAAATATATACCTCAAGAATATTCTGGAACGGTTGGCATCTATGAGAATACTTCTTTACTGATTCCTAAGTCTCTCCTTGCTTTGGGGTTAAATGTAATGGCCATACATACTCAGAAATAGAAATGATTTGGGCTCAAGATGGAGAAACATGGTTTTTAGCTCTTAGTCAGTAACACGCAAAACAGCAGTACAAGAAAAAATTGAACAAGCGTGATAAACATTTTTCCATATTTTTCTAGGATAATCTAATCTAGTTTGCAAGATACTTCCAAGACCTATGAATTTGAATAAAATGTTAGTGGGTATTTTAGACATTAGAGCAATGCTTATGAATAATAATAATAATAATAATAAAAAGGTAATGATGAATCAATGGCCCCAGCCATGAGTCTGTCTCTCCCCTAGTTCTTAAATCTTGTTAGTAAACAGTCCCTAAGATGAAAATGGAAAGTGACAAATGTGATTAAGATATGATAGGAAATTTGCACTCGGATTCTCCCGGAAGTTTGTCATGTAAGAGGATATCTATAGAGATTAACTTCCAAGTTTGTTATCTTAGATTTACTGGGGGCTTTATGTATTTCTAGATCTTGTAAAAGATGTATGTTTGAGTTGTATGACGTCTTCAAATGTGTCATTTTTAGTTTGTTATCTTACATATATTTGTGGCTACATCTATAAAGCTATCCTATAGAGATGCAACCAATATATTTGAGAATTTTGTTGTATTCACATGTGTTATTGTAAGTTTATTTTAGATTTATGGGGGTTATTTTTCTATCTTACAAAGATGTATGTGATATGTTTGAGGAGTATGGTATCTTTAAATATGTCATTGTAAGTTTGTATCTGATATTTACTAGGGAAGGAAGGGGCTACTTCTCTTTTGTACAAAGAGGTAAATGAAATGTTTGAGTAGTATGGTGTCTTCAAATGTGTCATTGTAAGTTTGTTATCTTAGATTTACTGGAGGGAAGAAGATGAAGTTAATACATTTTAAGTAATATGAAATCATTAAAAATGTCATTGTGAGTCTGTTATGACAGATTTATTGGACAGCATTCACTCTATCCTATAGAGATGTACTCGATATATTTGATTGTATAGTGTCTTCAAAAGTGATATTGTAATTTTGTGATCTTAGATTTACAGGGCTATTTCTTTATCCTATAGAGATGTAAGTGATATGTTTGAGCAGTATGGTATCTTAAAATGTGTTGTATTGTAATCTTGTTATCTTAGATTTATGGGGTTTAAATGTATTACTCAATCCTACAGAGATGTATCAGATATTAGTATGGTGTCTTCAAATGTGTCCGTTTGTTAGCTCATATCTATTTGGGCTACATGTATTTCTCTATCCTACAGAGATATATCTGATATATTTCAGCATTATGTCATTGTAAGCCTGCTATCTTAGATTTAATCAGGCTTTCCCACAGAGATGTATGTGATATGCTGAGCAGTACCGTATCTTCAAATGTGTCACTTTGGGCTATTTCTCTATCCTACAGAAATGTATCTGATATGTTTGAGCAGTATGGTGTCTTCAAAAGTGTCTAAAGGGGGAACACTATATTCCTGTGAACTTCCCTTTTTTGAGGGGAAAAGCAGGAAGGAAAAGAGGCATACTGGTTAATGTGATATTGTTGAACTCATTAGGGGTTTGTTACGGCTTGGCATATGGCCAAAATATGAAATCACACTAACTTGATGTTAAAGGGTACCTGACGTCACAAAATATAGTTTGTATATTGCTCAATTGCATAAAATTAACAAAAAATAATAAATTCAGCCTAGGTGAGGTGAATGGGTACCTGGCAGGAATATTTATTCCTGAAATGCCAAGTGCGCTGGTGTACACCAGGCTAAAACCAGGGTAATAATAATGCAAAGCGCCTTGAGCACTCTGCAGAGTGGATACGTGTGCTATAAAAATTGCATCTATTATTATTATTACTATCAAAATGCTACGTCAGGAAGGTCAAATCGGGTCACATAGCTAAGGAAGGATAGAGGATGTAGCCAAAATTTTGAGGTCAATCTTAAAAGTTGAGATCAATAGTTAAATGTTCGGGAATTTCAACCGACAGATGAATTTTCACAATTGTATGCTTTTTGCATAATTACATTCTCCCAAGAAGCTATATGAAATGAGATTGTGCAGCCAATAAACCTGGGCCCCGTAACATAAAGCTTTCCAATCAATCGTATAATTGATATCAATCACAAGTCTGTGGAAAATCATGTACTAAAGTTTGCAATTCGATGCAAACTTGTTTTAATATGTTACAGGCCCCATTTATGTCATAAGTTTTGCAAGGAGTGAGATATTACTGGCCAAGCTTGGTTGTATCCTTCTCAATATGTTGAAAAATAAATATGACTGTGCAAGTTCGATATGTATACACCTGGCTTAATATCATTCTAATGCACCAGGGGATCCCGGATTGGCTGACAGGGAAGCCAGGCCAGTCAAAAGGTGGAGGGGACAGTGCACTGTTCTACATACAGAACAGTGGTGCCGTCGCGCCAATCGGGAGGCGATGGCTGGTATGCAAGCGTAATCACAAAATTTCTGTCATGCTAAATGATGTGATAAAAATAAAAACTTGACTTACTGACGATGTCTTCGTAGACGTGGTCTGAGGTGACGTCTCTCCTTACACCAGCGGAAGGCTTGTCATCAAATAGACCTCCCTGTAAAATAAGAGTAAGAAACAAAAAAACAAGATGAAATAATTGCAAGGTATTCAAAGTTCTTTGGAAACATCTACCGGTACTAGTCAAGGCTAGAATTAACCACTTTTGGAGGGCCATCACTGTGAGCAGAAGGGACAAAGGACAGGGATAAAGTAAACAGCTTCATTCAAGCATTCACAATTTATGTAGATTCATGAATATAAACAAAAGCAATAGGTGCGACTCTTGGTCAAAAATTTTCTGCAGAGTAAAAATGATTGTACTTTCTTTTGTGTCCATCTAGCTATAATTGTGAATGCTTGAATGGAGGTTGTTTACTTTGTCCCATGCCTATGTCCCTTCTGCTCACAGTGCATGGGCTTCAATTTCAACAATGGCATTACTACTTTTCAACAGTAATAATGAATCCAAAATGCGTTACACACAATTAGAGTGAAATCCTTGCAAGAAATACTTATTTCTTGAAATACTTGTATGCCAGATGGTTGTCAAGGATAATAATCTTTCAGGTAAAAACTAACAATTCTCCTGTCGGAAACCCGAACACCATTCTGTCATCAAGTAAAAATGAAATTTCTGGATACAGCTGAAAGCTCCATGACTGACAATTGCCTTTATGATTGATGTTATTTATCCTCGCAAACAATTTTGTGGGAAGCTTCATGGAGCACTGGTTCACACTCTGGCCTAATGAGAAGGTCGCTGGTTTGATTCCATCAAGGACATCAGTTTCCATGAGCAAAAAATTCATCCATGTTGTGCTGCATAAGACCCAGGTGAGAAGAAAAGGTATCTGTGGCAAAAAAATATCCTGAATGCCATGGAAGTTTACATATCAGTCTTATCAAGATGGTTACAAAAAATGGTATCAGGAGCTACGCTGTAGATAAATAAAGCAAATATTGAATATAACCACTAAATCAGGAATAGCATTTCAGCAAACACTGACCGAAACGTGACTGGTCTTGAGTCGCTTGATGACGCTGGGCACCGTCTTGCAAGACTTGGACAACCACTTTCGGAAGGGCGAGACTTCCTTGAACCCCTCCACGGTCACAGAGAAATTCCCTTGGTCCAACCTCATAATGGCGTGAGTGTCACCGAACGTAGCCAGGCACACAAAAATATCATCCTTACCCTCGCCAGGGGGGAAAGCGATTGCCATAGCCCCCAGAAAAGATGGGGTCGACCCCCTCAAGGGGTGCGGTCCTACGGAAGAGTTAGGGGTACGGAAGTCACCACACCTAGGTCTTAGCACCCTAGTTGATGTCTAAACTTCGGAGTCGATTGGTGGGTCTGACGATGGACGAGCAGTCGAGAATGGCGTGCTGTCGTCGTAGTGACAAAAGGCGAAGATCGAGGAGCCATGTTGGGATTTGGTTGGAGTCGCAGAAAGCTCACAGAGATCATCTTGGAAACCTGGTCTATTACCTCTCTCAACACCTTATGGGATGTACTCTGTAGTCTGTGGTTTCAGACCTTGGAATGAGGTCAAATCAGAACTCCATTGAATTTTCATATTCTTGCACTGTGATATGAGTTTTTCTTTTATTTGGCAAACTAACAACGACGATTATGATGATGATGATGATAAAGATGACGAGAAAGAAGATGAAGATAATGATGACGATGATTCAGTGATAAAGATGATGATAATGATGATGATGGTGATGACGATGATAATGACAATGACGACAACAACGAAGATGATGACGATAATAATGATGATGAGGATGATGATGATGATAATGATGATGATGAGGAGGATGAAGATGATAATGATGATGATGAGGACAATGATGGGAGTGATGATGATGATGATGATGATGATGACGATGATGGTGATGATTGTGATGGTGGTGATAGTGATGATGATGACTAATAAATAGGATTGAGAATTGCAAAAATGTTGGGCTACATGATTTCAACGTATTATATTGTGTGGTTTAGTATACTTTCCACTTCAAAACAAGTTTTGGCATGATCATCTTACGAGGAAGACTAATCATAAATAAGAGTGCCCGATGAACAAGACTATTATTATTGCATTATGTTAATGTATACATAACGTCTATTCTCTCCATTCAAAAACTTACCTCCTTTTTCATTCATAACTCATTATTAAAGACAAGACGCCCTACTGTTTCTATTGCTATCTTGAAATAGAAACAGCATAATCAAATATTGTTTATTCACATTGTCGTGCTTGATGTTTACAATCAGGTTTTACAAATTGAACAACTCCTTTGCAACCCAAGTAATGTTCACAGAGCTCAATCAAAATTATGTAATAGTACCAAAACACTCCCATTTGAGCTTCTTTGAAAAAGAGAACAAAACTATTTATTTAGCAAAATGAAATAGCATCATTGAAATTATGATTTTATAAAATTATTAATTACCTACATATACTCTATTCCATTAAGATGCATAAGAGAATTTTTAAAGCTCTCTGTCAAGATTATGTACCAAGAAAGTACCCCAATTTTAGCTTGTTTTGAAAAGAGAACAAAACATACAAATAATACATCTTGACTTGTGCACACCTAATGATATAAAAAAAAATCTACTCTCTCCCTACATGTATTCCATATTGGTGCGCGAAATAGCTTATTGTTGTTATTTACAAGCATCGCTTGCTTTATTGTACATCATCATGCACAAGAAATGGAAATATGAACAAATGAACAGCTTTGCTACCCGAATGATGCTGACACAGTCATCAAAATAATTTGAGCCTGTTTTGAAAAAGCGGATCAATTTGTTGACAATCCTATCAAATCTTGAATAAAGTAGCTTGACTCAGATGTGGCATGAATCACAACAGAGAAGGAAACAACATAGAAGGATAATACCATGTACCACGATATCATAGTACCGGTACGTGAGAAGGGAGAGAGGGAAGTCATGTCTTAATAGCATTACCAAACGATAAGAGGTTGTGCTAGGTTGTTTACAAATTTGAGCTCAATCTTCGTTCAATCAGCTGTAAATCTCTTGCATCGTGTACAGTATTTGAAGATGGCAAATTTCGCAGCAAAAAATATGCTGCTGCTTAATGTAGTTTTGAGAAGGATGTATAGTACCGGTAGTTGTACACCATGACGCCTATTCCCTTCCGTAAGAAATTTATTAACACAGTGCTGCACTCAACCCAGGTGAGGTGAATGGGAACGGGTAGGAAGAAATTCCTAGAACGCAGAGATGCACCAAGTAACATACCCATGCTATATCCTGGTAATAGTGCCTAGAAACAATTTGTATTAAGCACTATATGAACGTTGATATTATTAGTAGTATTATAACCGACTCTTATTTTCCATGATTTGACAACTTCAAAGATGTATAAAATATTGATATCATATTGTTCCCATCATCGACATTCATAATTTTTTCCTTTCATAATCTTTTTTGTAGATCGGGAAAGCGGTTTATTTGATTTAAAATTTAACAATTCATTCAAAATCCTCTAATCAATTGCTTGATTGTGATTAATAAGCACTTGGGATTGGTCCCATCACTTTTCTGTATAAATCTCCTCTCCTCATTCCTTTCTTTTTTTCAAGGCTAACTCATTATGCCGAAGAAAGCTCAGGCTACAGGCGATGAGAAATTCATCTTTGTCCAAAAAAACACAATCATCTCGAACTTCGTGATTACACAACTGATCCAGAATACAGTCAAACCTGTCTATAAAGACCACCCAAGGGAGACAGAAAAAAGTGGCTTTTAACAGCAGGTGGTCTCTATAAACAGGTTCATAAACAGGCGATCCTAACTTAAGCTATAAGGCGATCCCGACTCAAGCTATACTTTCAGGGTATTCGCCTCCTTTCATCTTGCTACTTTGTCATGTTACTTTGCATTGATTATCTGAAAAAGTTAAATTCAAATTCATTTACATGTAGGGAGTCAAGAAAGATGGTCTTTATAGACAGGTGGTCTTTTCATACAAGTGACCGCTAAAGCAGGTTTGATTGTACATAATTTTTTAAAATTTTGAACTAAGATAATATCCTCTGCATACAAGTGATTCAACAACTGATACAGAACATTTTCTATTGAGAAGAAATTTTTTTTTTACATTGGCAAAAGCCAATTATGGCACAGTGGTTGCTTGATTTGACAGAAATAACTCGATTAGGACTTAAATTTTATGTACAATGGGTAACCGAACAGGGTGAATCATAATGAAGGTGGATGATGAGATTAAGGGTGTGTCAGATCTGATTACATCTATCTTACAGATAACTCAAACAAGGAAAAGTATAAAGGTAGCAGCATAATGCATAAAAGGTATCGCAGACAAAGTTGTCGTGGGGGTGTGGTGGCGTAGTGGTCAAGACTATAGCCTGTCAACCAGAGGGTCGTAGATTCGAATCCCAACCATGACCTTAATTTCCTTTAGCAAAGAAATTTATCCACCTTTACTGCACTCAAGCCAGGTGAGGTGAATGGGTACCTGGCAGGAATTTTTCTTTGGAATACAACACTGCTAAAGCCAGTGTAATTATGCTACAATGCAGAGCGCTAACGGATGACTGATAAATTTAGTGTTAGGTGCTATATATAAGAATGTATTAAATTATGCCTTCTGCTCGCAGTGATTATTTCATTTTCATTAACAAACAGATGATCACCTAAAAAATCTAAACACTTGTAAACAGTCACAAAATAACAAAAAAGAATGTGTTACTTACATCCTCCTCTTTGTCATCATCAAACAGTCCTCCACCGGAGCTGCTGAAGAGTCCTTTCTTGCCAAACGGAGAATCCTCTTCACCCTCCTCCTGACCCGGCTGCTCTCCAAACAGGTTATCATCTAAAACAAACAAAAAATTAAAACAATTTACATTGTAGGATAGGAATATCTGACAGTACATGGACTAAAGCAGCCTCAAAATTAGAACATTAGAATCGTTATTTTCTTGCCCACCGGTTGGTTACTTCAAATCCGGTGTTGAACTTTGAGGCTGGTGTCACAGCAACACCAGCCTCAATGCCAAACTCAAAGAAGTATGTCGGTGTTGTGGTTGACCTCTCAAGATTCTGATATATTTGGGGTAGTAAGTGTTGCTTGCTTGTGTTGAATGTCGGCTGATGAACCAAGGATCACGGTCGGAGTTGATGATTTATATTTTTCCTATTCTTCAACACCAACCCCGAGGGATTGTGAAAATTGCAACTTCAATATCAGTGTTGGTGTTGGTGTTGAAGTTGGTGTTTTGGCTTGCAGAACAGGAGCAATATTGCTACGACAACCCATGACATGCTGGTAGTTAAATCTAGAGTGGAACTTGCATTCAATAATTAAAACTACATTCTTTTTTATTTTGTTTAAATGATCATACAATTTGAATTATTTGAATGATATAAATTTCAGAATTTCAGACCGAAAAATAATTTTATCATTAGAGTTTCTCATTAGGCTTTAGCGAGCGAATATGACATCACTAGGTGTTGAGAGATCGATATGATGATTGTAAAGCTTTTGTAAACTGACGACCGGTGTTGAAGCTCATTTTACAGGCCTTTTCACTCTCTCAACATGAATACCAACACCGAACAACAAACTTGAAGTCACCCAGTGGATTGTCTTTGCCTTCCTCCTGACTCAACTGCTCATTAAGGAGTTTATCATCTTAGAAAAAAAATCAATTATTTAGGACAGGAATTAAGTAAAAGTAAATGTAAAATTTTGATTTTCTTGCCAATAGGTGAATCATCTTTGTCTTCCAATTTAAAAAAAAATACAGTTCAATAGAAGAAAAGTTGGATCGGACATACAAAAAGATTGACTAAGATGTGTTATTGGCAATCACACAGCAATACTCCTTCCTTAAATTGGCAACAATAGAGTTTGATTCTTTTTCAATATCATTTCAATAAATGTCAGCTTTACCCATTGCCAGTAAAAAGGATTAATAAAAAGAAAAGTGGCCAATTGTCATGTGGCGATTAGCTGAAATGTTGGAAGCCATTTTTAATTGCCCAAAGTGTTACCTATTGTGTAAAAAGTTAATTGGAACTAGGAATTTTTGTCTTTTAATTCTGTTGGTATAAGGTAGGGTGAAGTTAAAAAAAAAAGGAACTAGATGAATCCTCGACCGCGCACGGTCGAAATTTATGCCTCCGCCATCACGGAATCAGAAAGATATGTACGGCTTTTTCCATGCCATCAGAATCAAAAACATTTACAAATTTTGGGCACTGCGACCTTTCACCCCATGACTCAAAATCTCATCTGTTCTTCCTCACATGCTTATACTTAATTGAGCTACACACTGTAAGTTTGAAAAAAATTGGTTCAATTTTTCTGTTAGAAGTTATAATAACAATGAGCTTTATCGGGTGATTTTGTACAAGTTGTTCTTCCCGGTGGCCTTTGACCTTTGACCCTCTGAACCCAAAATCTAATCAGTTCATCTTCACATGCTTTTACATACTTGAGCCAAGTTTGGTCAAAATCTGTAAAGCAGTTCTGAACTTATTGCGGTAACAAGCTATTTTGGGTGATTTTTTACAAGATTTTTTGGCCCTGTGACCTTTGACCTTTGACCCACTGAACCCAAAAACTAATCACTTCATCCTCACATGCTTATACATACTTGAGCCAAGGTTGGTCAAAATCTGTACAGCAGTTCTGAACTTATTGCGGTAACAAGCCATTTTAAGTGATTTTTTACAAGTTTTTTGGCCCTGTGACCTTTGACCTTTGACCCATTGAACCCAAAATCTAATAAGTTCATCCTCACATGCTTATACATACTTGAGCCAAGTTTAGTTAAAATCCGTCCAGCAGTTCTGAACTTATCGCGGTAACAAGTTTCGGACGGACGGACGGACAACCCTAAAACATAATGCCTCCAGCACCACCTTACGGTGGCGGAGGCATAAAAAGAAAATTGTTCATTCTTTCATCTAAAAAATTAGACCAGTTTTGGAGATGTTCATAGTTTGTTTGACTAAAAATTGACCTATAAGTTTTATGCCTAATTTATTGCTAACAAATATGATCCTGTGCATCATATTTATTCACCAGCATACCGCCTCCAATGCAAAGTCAACTTGAATTCAAAGTATCCACAATGAGAATGCAGAAATGCTATTAGTTTTGCACAGCAGCTGGGGCCCAACGGTGCTGGCGGTCTGTAGGAGCAACCGTTGGTGGGCCTATGGTTGTGATTTTCAAACTGAGAATATTCTAGAATACATGCCAAAATCATCTCCCAATTTCCTCATATTGCATTTCTTTGCATGCGAAGCAATCAGTGAAAACATCAGCTCATTTGTTCACAATTTTTTTTTACCCTGGCAAGTAAAGATCTATACCTTTAACATTTTCACATCATAATTGATGAACCACATGTACATGTACACACTTCTCTTAACATGATCAAACACTGGCCAATTGCCTAAGTATCTATTCTACATGGCGGCTAATCCCTTAGTACTATCAGGTCATATAGGGTGACACACCAACAAATAGATAACTCCCTAGCGCAGAGACGAGGAGCAGAGCCTCTCCCCTCTAAATCCCCTCCAGCATGCCACGCCCACAAAACTTTGTTACTCACGGCAACAAGTCTGTCTGTCAATCAAAACCCTTCTCTCTCTTACCCCAATAGAGTCGTTACAACTTTTATCTCAATCCAACAGGCTATGGGCTCCTGATTCTACGAGGATTAATCTCCTGATTCTACGAGGATTAATCTCCTGCTAATCCCTATTGATATTCGAGGATTAATCCTAAGAAAGATTAAGGAGCTATAATTGTCAGAGAAGAGAGAAAGAGCAGTTATCAATTATCATTGCTCATGCCGCTAATTAGGGATTAGCGACGAATGAGATAAAGTTGTTTCCAGGCAGGCATTCAGCTATATTAGTTCCTTACAACCCATGGAAATGGCATTTAATTAAGAATGAAGCAACAATTCAAAATCATATATGTTAAATTTAGAGCTTATTTATCAGAATAATTCAAAATTAATCAGAGACAGTGATCACACTGTTCAGGATGTGTTAATTTGACTGTTAAATGGAATCACTAGTAAATCTTATTCATTGTTGTGTCTAACCTGCTTATAATAATAATAATAATAATAGTGTGAATATTTATATGGGCAGCTATCATTAATTACAGTTTATTGTAAATTAATTACTATCATTACTTTTTGCAATGTTGTAATTGTGGTCCAGTGGTTACGTTCTTGGACTTCACTGACAGCTACCAAGGTTCAATTCCCATTGACACAAATTTCCTTTGGAAAGAAATTCATACACACGTCTAGCCAACTCAGCCAGTTGCTCTTTGGGTACCAGTAGAAAACAATTGCTGTTGGTTTAGCAGTGTGCACCCAACAGGTGACTTTCAATGAATCCAATGACCGGGTAATGATGATAATAATGATAATAATAATAATAATGATAATAATAATGTGAGCCTTTTGACCACTTTCAATAGGAACTGGTACAGTGCTATCAAAAGAATATATTATTATTATTACAAAGGTGAAAAAATAAATCCTGAATCTTGAAACATAATAATTATTGGGATGAAATCTATTCCTAAGAATACAGACTCGTGAAAGACCATATGTTATCTTACATTTACAAGACCTTTATAAAGATTTTAAGATCACAAGACGTTGCTGGATCTGCATTGATGCCAACTATTGATTGGCTGAGAGTGTGGTTATTGTTTTAATTTTTGTTCTCATTTATGTTCAGCTGTTGCCTTATTCACATTTTAATTTTGACCTCAAGTATATTCCAGAACGATTGGGATCTCTGCTTCTGTGGAAAATTCCTTGAAGAAAGATAGTGAAAGATCAAAAGCAATTTCTAAAACAAGATCTTCATAAATTACAAACTGATATTGCTTTTGAAATTTGGCAAAAAGCAAGATATCTTCAAATGATCTACTAACCAAAAAAATTGCAAGACCAGGGGCCTGTAACATACTGTATAACATACAATTAAACTTACTATAAATGGCAAGACATGTACCACAGAGATACAATTAATTTTCTATCAATCATATATTTTATGTTATAGGCCCCTAATATGCTAAGCTCCTTGAGCGTAAATTGAATTCAGAAACTGTTGAAAGATCCAGAGAAGGAGATTTTAGAAATTTAATTCAGAGGATGGTCATCAGCATGACATACCACTGAAAGACTGCTTTTAACAATTTCTCCCCAGACGAACTACGAACTAGCAAATACCATCGGTAGTTTAAGGAATCATTAGAAGCATAGACAAAGTCATGATTGTACTTGTATGTGGGAAAAGAATCATACAGTGTTACCCCTAAAAGTTGCCTCATCATTGAACAGAGGTAAGGAGAATGGCTCCCTCTATGGCAAAATGCAATACAGGTCTGTGCCATCTATATCTTGGCTTTATGACTTGCTGATCATTATAATACAATGTAAATCATATAATGGCATAGGATTTTAAAGACAGGATAACTTGATTTTTATAAATATGGAATTGACCTATCTGCAGTGAATAGCTGACTTTTAAGAATTGATGTAGAAGTCCATTGTATGTGATTTACAAATATTCACACGACTCAGAACTACTCAAGGGATATTCCTACATGTATGAAATTTTTTTCAGACCTTAATGTTGCTTTCACACTAAACACTATACTGTATGAATATTTTGGTGTTTTAGACCAGTTTGACATTTAGGCATATCAATGTTGTAAAGATTTGGACAGCGTTTCCATACAAATGCTTTATAGCAAGTGGGCATTCTTTTTATGAGACCTGGGGCCTGTAACAAAAAGAGATACAATTGCTTTTGAAATCCATCATAAATATAATTCCTTGTATAAGCTTAATCGCATCTCTTACATTTTTATGTTACAGGCCCAAGAAAATAAACGCAAAATGTTCAGCTTATAAAGATATAAAAGGGGACCAGGCGGTTGATAAGACTTTTAATGACAATAGTGTGAGCCATATCAGTACGCATATTGCTTTAATGAAGTGTTACTGAATCTTCTGTCATGATTACACTCCGTCCTTATACTGTCTTGAACCTCCTCCTCTCTAAGGCTAAACCTAATGCTCTCCTTCATCGCGATAGGTGACATCTTTCCATGTAACCTTTGGTTTTCCTTTAATTTACTTGATATCCAATTCAGATGACTGTGAATGACATATTGAATGGTCAGTGACACAAAGACATAATTCCAATTTGGCTGTTATCAGAATGCGCTAAAAATTTGGGTCCACATAGTTTAGTGTAACTATGAAAACAATCTTTTAAAAAGGAAGATTCGTATTCTTTTATGAAATTGAAACAATGGATGCCGATGTGTTCTTTAAAAAGGTTATATTTACCCAAACATTTTTATACTGAAACCTCATTTTCAAACAAATTGGCGCTATGTCCTTGTGGCAACTTACTCTTGGTAATTCTTTTGCCTACCTTCAGCTTTGGAAGTGGATCTCTTTTTCTTGCTCCTTTTCTCCTTGTTATCGAGCGGTAGCTTCTTTCTTCTCGTTCCTTTCTTGGAGCTCTCATGAGACGAGGCTTTGCTGTCTTCCGACACTGATCGGTTCCTCTTGGACTCATCTGCAGGGAAACAGAAAGGAAAAAAGTTCAAGGTATAGATTTGTATTGGTCGGGATGCAGAAATTGATATTAGGAGAAGATTTTCACATGTATTCTGGCATATTTTACTTTGAAAATGCCAATCAGTCGTTACTCTTACGGTGTGCTATTATGAATCATACAGGGGCCAACCGGCGCAGAATAGTTGTAGTGACCGATTGCATTGTCTGCAGCATGTGAGGTCGCATTCATTTTGCACTTGAAGCAGTTGTGTTGGGGAGCATGTCGTCATCTTTATTTCGTGATAATTAATGAATATCTAGGTTGATTCAAACAAACTACGAACATGCTCTAATTTGCTATTGAAAAACTGCATTAATGGTAATATTTGTACTGCACCTCATAAAGAAGTAAAATATCTGAAGCGCCATCTCTTCAAAAAGTGATCTATCGGTTTAAAGATCATCTCTGGCATAGGTAATGAAAGGAAATAGATGTTATTCCTAAAATACTAGACTACTGTATAAGCCAATCTTTTCTCATTTTGGGACCAGGTTGACATTTGAACTTGTTGCTATTTTTGCGTTATTGACAGTGTTTGTATGCATATGAATGTGTATCATTCGGAGTGGAAATTTTCGCAAGGATAGGACCGCGAATTTCATGAAAATAAGACTAACGTGAAAATTTCAGCTTATACAGAAGTTTTCTTCAATGTGATTTATATTTATGCACATTTCACGTTGACATAGTTCCGATGATGATAAAATTCATTTAGACTTCAGTTTCCCTTTACACATTCATTATCAGGGTGTATACATGTACATTATGTATGCCCTGATAACATCGGAAGTATCAGCCAGCCAAAAAATCCAAGATAAAAGTGAGAGTCAATAGAAACTAATCTTTTACCAGTTGTTTCTCCGGGTTCCTGGCTTTGTGCACCCCGAGGCATTCCTCCTCCAATCTTGGATGCCAACTCATCTTGGAAGTTCATTGGCTGAGAGAAAAGAAAAATATGCAGAAAATCTTGACTTAAACGACGCATTAATTACTCATTTTATGATAATGATTATATATCTTTATGAAGTAGATATTGCTCGAGAATGTACCAACCTGACTAGTTCCTGCACATATAACTCATGAATATTTACAATTGTTCTTATACTAGGCTAGCAGAAAGTTTTTCTGATGATAAAGAGTTAAATTGAAGCAATAATCAATATTCCTTCGAAATTCATCCTCACTAAACGCATTCAAATCAAAGCTTAAAACATATCTCTTTGACACGCCATTATAATAAGTCTACTTTACCACTCATGTCTTTACTTTAATTAAGAGTCTTTAAGCGCAGTAGAATATATTAATATAGTTTCTGCGCTATATAAGTATTATTATTATTATTATTATTGCTTTCTCCTAATTTGATCGGTTGTTATAGGCAACTTATATTTGTTAACACGCCCATAACAAAAACTCTGACAAGCATATTAGCCTGCAGACCTATCTAAATACAAAATTAAAATGTGGTAAAACAGATCCGTTTTGTATTTGAAAAATTGTAACTTTCTCTATGTATTTCATCACAAACCCTATCATCAATCAAAATTTCTTGTGCTTTGGTATACGTCAAATGGAAAAAAATAATCCAAAGCTAGAAAGAATTGGCTGAATTCAATCTGAATTAAAATGAAAATATGTATCAACAAATAAATCATCATAAAGTATTGTGCAAACAACATTCGCAGTTTAACACCAATCTAAATCAAAAGAGTGGATAAAATTCTAGTCACAGACTTAAAACTCAACTGATGACTACGCCAATCTAAAGGGCATTGTGGCACTATCAACATAGATCATGCAAGGGTGTATGCACTGATGGAGGTAATCTGATTTCTCCTAAATGCAACTTAGAACATAGGAAAGCAGGTATTTCAAGACGAATAAAGACTTGTCATGCTCTCTGAATACTATCCCAAAATTTGCAGAGGTGCCAACCGTTCCGGAATACCTATGAGGTGTACTTTGATATGAATGCAAGGATTTCATGTGAATTGCTGATACTGTAGTATGGTTATTGCTGTCATGTTTTCTCTCCGTTTGGTTCGGCTGTAGAGTTATTCATGTTCTAATTTTGACCTCATGCATATTCCGGAACAGTTGGTATCTCTGCATTTACGCTCATGACAGGTGTTCCAATCTATGTTTGCCAGCAGATTTGTGGTTTAAGATACGATTGAATTTGTGTATACGAATATAAAGAAAAGGGCCATGGACGGGGATGAAGGCTTGAATTTAGGTTTAATTTGAAGTTTAAAAGTTGCGTTTAAACGTAACTCAGAAAATTAAATGCAAGTTCTAAATACCGTAGTGTTGGAAAATTGAGTTAATAATAATAATATAGCAATTAAACAAGCCATCTCTCTAGTCACCTACATGTATTCAGAGGCGCGAGACAAATTGTCTAATATTATTATAGCTTCATTACTGTTGAGGTAAATAATATCTTTTGAAAAAATTCTTTCATATTAAACTCTAAAAAGATCAAACTTGCAATCACAACGCGTCAAAGTAGAAATGTTGCTCTAGAGTGAAACTAAGGGTGTTTGCTAAAAAGTTGCAATTGATCGTAAACCACCTGCAAATCAGATGCCCATTGTGACGCGCATTTCCATTCATGCATGGTATCCCCTTTTATCAAGATTTGCATGAAACATATGAGTTTGATTGCCATATTCTGATCAATTGCAAATTTCGAACAACACCTCCTTCGAAAAATAATATAGGGTGTACCTGGGCGGGTGTGTCTTGGTCAGAGGGCTCCTCATCATCAAACAAGCCAGTATCGGACTCCTCCGACTCGCTCTGTTAGCCAAAAGGGGGTTACAGACATCAAAACCATGCAATTTACAAAACAGGGAGGGTAGCTAAACAAGAAGAACCACTCTCTATAATAAAAATGGAACTGTAAAAGCCAGTATTTTAGCGTACATACAGTATATTAATCTTTGAGTGAGAACTCTTGACCGTTTAACACATTGGTGAGTGGTTATTGTCGAGGTTTGGAAGATTCTAGTACACAAGTTTAGGGGCATTCTAATGAGTTAAAACTTTGCATTTATGGTTTAAAAATACACAAAATAAAGCCCCATCGAAAATTTCAGCTTATACACTATAAACACTTAATATTTAATCAATTAAATGATTTTTGTGTTGGGTAGATAAATAATTGAAATAATTCTTGCCTTATCCCAACATGGATAAACACTGATTGACAGTGCTTTACCGAGAAGCTGTGAAAAAAATTCACAGGCATTCTCGGGTAGGAATAGAACCCACGATCTCCTGATGACTAAACTCTCTTGGCTCTTGGTGCGGTGGTCTAGTGGTAAGACACCCGTCTAGTCATCAGGAGATCTTGGGTACAGTACTATACATAGGAGCCAATCGTTTCACACAAGAAATAAATTATAACTTTGTATATCTTTCTATGAAATAAAATTGAAGTATACCAAGCTACAGTACCTCTAAGGATGCTACAAAAATATTTAAGATTATTCATTCAGGTAAGTGATAAGGGGACCTCTATAGACAAGTGCATACTGTGTGTACACAAAATAAGTTTTGCTCATGCTCTAACAATCCACTGTTTGGAAAATTTTACAGGACAACATGCACATTCCAAATATTTTCACTTCCAAAATCTATGAAAATATGATTCTGACTACAATGAATAAAGTAACTGATGATAAATTCTTATTCTAAATATCTTTGGATAAGTAACAAAATTTGTTGTCTGAATTAATCACTCATACAGAATGTGTGTTAAGAGTCAGAAAAAACGTTCCATCATCATAAAATCATCATGTATGAATACGCAATCATGGAGATATATAAGTCTTGGAAGTCTTATTCTTGGCAGACTTTTTTTTTTATACGTGTTTCATTTTTGTTGCTCAAAAAGTATCCCAAGTAGTTGGAGGATACATTTACCAAGATGTGTCGGGCAGTGTTTCACAAAGATAAGAAAGATGAGAACGACTGATATCAGTTCTTGAGCTGAATATGTGTAATATTATGAATCATAACGCACAAGAACTGGTAGCAGTTATTCTTCAGTTCGTTCTTAAAGACTTTTTTATATCTAGGTGAAACATCGCCCTGAAAAAAATGTTCTCCTGACTTCACAAAACTAAAAGAAGGGGTTGCTGTGACGGCCCCAAAACTAATTGACTTCGAACAATAGAAATGTCAAAATGCAAATGTATAGCTATTTGTGTACAATATGTGCATATTCCACATGATACCCAACTCCAATCATAGAGATCGGCACTGTAAAAAATATGAACATTAGTATAAAGAGTTGTAAAAAGAGGAAAAATAATGCCTCCAGCACCACCTTACAGTGTCGGAGGCATAACAATCAAGATGATGGAACATTTTTCTGACTCACCCTTTACTATTATTAAAAACAATCATGCCCTTTACCTTGTTAGTAGATGTAACTGTTGTATCTCCAGTCATCTTCTGTCTCCCACCTGTGAACTCAGACTCCGTCTCTGTATCAGTATACTGAAAATTGGTGGAAAGAATAAACATAGAGAAGCTCCATTTAATCTAATTTCACTCAATTTGATTGATATTTTCTTCTTAAGTACAAAGTATTACAGCTAAAGGATTTATTCATCTTGCTGGTGGTTTTACAAATCGACATACAAATATGGATCATTTGTATGAAATGATCTGCATTTTTGCTAGAAAGTTGAAATTGATCACAAATCAAGTGCAAATTAAAAGCAATTCACCATGAACAATTTCATTCGTGCACAGATTGCACATCTCTTGAGATGTGCATATTAAAAGAATGATTCCATTGGACTGGAGCCTGCAGATCAACAGCAATTTTCAATCAATTGCAACTTTCCTGCAACACCCTCTTTGATTTTTTTTCCACAAATTTTGTATGCTGGGTTGGGGAAGGTATTATGATTTTGGCAGATTTGATGATTTTTTTGCAAAGGGGTTATACCAAAAATATCAATAAACTAATGCCCCTATAGTTTTGTTCATAGTCCTTCCCTTGTTTACCGTCAGAACATCACAACTAAATATGCTGTTATATAATATAATTATCACCATCCGTTTTCGGTACATATAATTACAATATTTCATCATGAGGCCACATACATTCCCAACATCCCACAAAATTAACCAATTAATGGGCCCCTGATAAACACTTCTTCATTATTACCTTGCAATACAAATATAGGATCGTGGACCCTTAATGAATGTCCACATCAATGTATATTTTAGAATCACAAACACTATTAATGTACTTCTCTATCAATTCTTTATATAGAAGTTAAAAGGATGATATGGTATACAGATAAGGACCCTACAGAATTAAACAATTAGTGGGACTACAGGGGAACCCCACAATGTCTGCACCACAAATGGCATGGGTCTAATTTCAATCCGAATGGAAAACACTCCATAAGGATACCATATGTTACCTTCACACTTCATTTCAAAGGATCCAAAACCTAAGCAATCATCATCGAGGTTCTTAAGTGTTTGTGAATAATAGATTCTCAAAATGCAAAATAGAAAACGCTACTATTGTACTTAATATTTATTCTTTTGTGACAAAGAAGTCGTTTTTTCTTGGACTCTTAATGAACTTCCTCATTACTGTATCTTTCCCATCCCGGTGTAACCATAACAAATTCTGTTTCTCAAGTCAAATGGAATCTAAATGTCTAACATGATAGACAGATAGCTGACCCTACAGAATTAATCAATTAGTGGGACTGGAGGGGATCCCCTGAATATCTGCATTGAAATGTCCATGGCTTTAATTTCCCCCAAATGGGGAACACACCATAAGGATACCATACATGTATGTTACATTTGTACCTTCACACTTCATTTCATAGGATCCAAAACCTAAGTACTGGCCATTGAGGTTCTGAAATATTTGTCAAATACAGATTCTCTGTGCAAAAATAGAAAAATTTACTTCCTGTACTTAATTTGTATAATTAGCTTGTAAAAAATACAGATCTTTGTTTTTATATTGATCTACAGAATGAACTTCCTCATCACTGTATCTTTCTGGTGTAAACAATAATAAGTCTGTATCACCCAGCCATATGGAATCTAAATGTCTAACATGATGTAGATAGATAGATGACCCTACAGAATTAATCAATTAGTGGGACTGCAGGGGATCCCCAGAATATCTGCATTGAAATGTCCATGGCTTTAATTTCCCCCTTACAGGAAACCCACCATAAGGACTCCATTACACAACCTCATATTTCGTTTAATGAGATCCACAATTCTGCAATGGTCATTGACACTTTTCTTATAAATCATAAATCTTTGTCCTAAGGTCTTTGTTAAAATTAAGATAAACTGATATTAAAATAGCAAAGTTTAATTATTTGTGCAGGCCTGTAATATATATGTTACTCTTTAATAATATTGGACTATTAATGAACTTCCTCATCACTGTATCTTTCCAGCAAAGTCTGTATCATCCAGCCATATGGAATCTAAATATCTAACATGATCTCCACAGATAGCTGACCCTACAGAATTAATCAATTAGTGGGACTGGAGGGGATCCCCTGAATATCTGCAATCAAATGGGCATGGCTTTAATTTCCCTTGAATGGGAAACACACCATAAGGAAACCATTTGTGGCCAAATATTCCAAAATGAGTTTTGTCCACAATGGAAGAGTTAAAAATTTTGAAACATCTGGGTTCAAGGACCAAAATAAAGAAGAAAAAAAAACTTTTCTGACCGACCGACTATATTTTTCAAAAATGGCATTCAAAAGCACCCAAGAGCACCCAAAAATCAAAATTTTGCCTTAATCATTGTCTTGAAGTTGTGGCTCAGTTTGAAGAAAAAAAAACTACTTCACATATCTTTTGTGCACAAGACAGGAGGTGGAAAGCTTCAATTAAAACTGCCTCATTGAATTAAGCAATTGACCCTTTAAGAAAATGGGTGATTTCCTTTAACGAGGGGCAGACCTGATTGTAAGGATGAAACCGAAGATGGTTGCCATGGTTTCAAATACTAATAGTCACAAAAATCAGACCAAATGATGTCCATTTGTATCCCTTTTTGCTGAATCTTCATCAAATGGCTCACAGTTGGTGTCCAGCTATATCCGACTGGTTTGATACTTGTGGTTGTTATAACCTTGTCCCACTAATTTGATTTTCTGCTGGTTTGATGATANTTATAAATCATAAATCTTTGTCCTAAGGTCTTTGTTAAAATTAAGATAACCTGATATTAAAATAGCAAAGTTTAATTATTTGTGCAGGCCTGTAATATATATGTTACTCTTTAATAATATTGGACTATTAATGAACTTCCTCATCACTGTATCTTTCCAGCAAAGTCTGTATCACCCAGCCATATGGAATCTAAATATCTAACGTGATCTCGACAGATGGATGACCCAACAGAATTAATCAATTAGTGGGACTGGAGGGGAACTCCAAAATATCTGCAGTCAAATGGGCATGGCTCTAATTTCCTTTGAATGGGAAACACACCATAAGGAAACCATTTGTGGCCAAATATTTCAAAATGAGTTTTGTCCACAATGGGAGATGTGGAAATTATGACACATCTGTGTTATAAGATCATTGTCAAAAAACTATGAGAATTCCATTGCATGAAAAATTTGTGGAATATAAATTCTGTAAATTTCACTGAGAAATTTTAGATTGAGGATTATATATGGAATTTATCTGCTCAGGAGCATGCTAATCTTATGGTTTTGAATTTGTGAGATCAATCTTATAAATTTAAACAATGGTTTGTTTATCAGATTGTACAAAGTATCAAATAAATTGCTTAAAAGATACAAGATTTCTTTTGAAAATATGTTTTTAATCTTGTTCAGATGATACTTTCCAATGAAATAATGACATATGACAAAAAAATACAACAAATTATTGACGAAACCCTGTAGTAAAAGAGTGCTTTCCCTTCATGCAAAAGAAATATTGCTGGTTGCCCGAAACGGTCCCATCCTCTGAAAATGGCTTGATGTTAATTTTATTTTTTTTAAAGAAATTTGTTTCTGAATTGAAAAAAAATAAAAAAGACATTTTCTGATCGACCAACACTATTTTTCAAAAATGGCATTAAAGAGCATCCAAACAATTGGGATTTTTTTGCACCATTCAATGTTGTGAAGTTGTAGCTTAGTTTGAAAAAAAAAAGAAACACAAAACTTGTTCACATATCTTTTGTGCGCAAGACAGGGGGTGGAAAGCTTCAATTAAAACTGCCTCATTGAATTAAGCAATTGACCCTGTAAGAAAATGGGTGATTTCCTTTAACTAGGGGCAGACCTGATTGTAAGGATGAAACCAAAAATGGTTGCCATGGTTACCAAATACTAATAGTCACAAAAATCAGACCAAATGATGTCCATTTGTATCCCTTTTTGCTGATTCTTCATCAAATGGCTCACAGTTGGTGTCCAGCTATATCCGACTGGTTTGATACTTGTGGTTGTTATAACCTTGTCCCACTAATTTGATTTTCTGCTGGTTTGATGATACACTGCAAAAGCAGGGTGTTAAATTTAATACTGATTCTGTGTTCATAATGTCCAGCACCATAAAAATGCTCATTACAAGTAAAACCACTGTTGTATCAAACTGACTGCAGTGTTGCAATTCTTCATTTCTGTGTAAAGCCCCGGTCACATAGGACCCCGGAAGCAACACGATTCACCCTGACTCTTTGTTAATTCACAGTTAAGTGCCTCAGAACAACGAGTCGGTGTGAATCGTGTTGCTTCCGGGGTCCTATGTGACCGAGGCATTAGATTGCAATCAACCGGAGTAATCGCTTGCTTTATTCTAACACTTTTTCTGGTGCTACACATTGCAGAATAAGTGTGAATTCATCACCAATATGTTTGTGCAGTAAAAGGAGCTGTTAATAGAAAGTTGCAATCAATCGTAAATCATCTGCAAATCACTTCCAAATTGAAACTCATATTCTAATTTGCGTAACATCTGCTTTTCTCACAAAACTTGCTTGAATCAGTGGTTTTCATTGGCGTGCAGCAATCTGCTGTAACTTTCGATCAATTGCAACTGTCTAGCAACACCCCCTAGGACATGAAAATAATTGTGAGAGAATCATCCTGAGCAGTTTTTAATCCATACCTCTGAATCAGACAGTTCTGACTTCTCCGAATCACTGAGACTCTCCACACTGGATTCATCTTCTTCTTCTAGAATGGAAAGAAACAACAACAACCCAAAAAATGAGATATACATGTACCGGTACTTATTTTCATAATTTCATCATTTTATTTTAGTAAGCATTATTCCTGTAATGAGAGGTGATTATCTCTCAAGCCATAATTACATCATCTCTATCCTTTGAAAGTATGCTAACAGTTTTTTCTACAGGGCAATTCCAGCGTGACAGACGGGACATCCAGCACTGACTTTTTACACATTTCTTTCTACAGCTGATCAGACAAAGCAAATTTTCACTAGTAAAAGGGTATTAGACAATCAGTGGGAGTTGTGAGTAAATAAAAAGTAGATATGAGAAGTCATGACCTTTGACCTATTTGTTGGCGTCATGTGGAAGCCAGCGTGACAGACGGGACATGAATTTACCTAGCACTTTTGGGACTAATGGTTTTCTTTAAATTCGTGCTCAATGGTTAATGGTTAAGTCATTTGGATATATGTATGTTATAACTGGGCCAGGGCTTGATTATCAGCATTCCATGAAATTCCAACTTACTCCCTTTATTTATACAAAAAATGCTAAATATGAGCGTGACAGACGGGACAAGAAAAAACGTGACAGACGGGACATGTACAATCCCTATGGCAAAACTGAAAAGTACAGAAAACATGACTTTGTGCTGTAGTTTTTTTAGTATCAGGGATAAACAATTGCAATTTTGATAAATATACCACATTTGTAATATCCATTAAATAAACAGAAGAGAGGTATACCCAACATAGCGCCAGAAATTTGGATATTCAACAGTTAATGTGTGTTTTAATGCATGGTGATAAAAGATCGCTGACACCCAATATGGTAAACTTTCACCAAAATGATCAGGAAACGGGAACCCATTGCACTCATTATTGATAATAGAACCCAAAATTTTGCTAATTCTGTTTAGAACAGACATAGAAGTCACAAGTTACAAAACATTTTTCAGCTTTCTTGTGTGCTTGCTTGTAAAATTTACATAGTTCAATCAGTTGCGCATGAGTTCAAGCATACATAAAATGGAAAAATGCTACGTTCAAAAGTTACAAGGATCTTGCTGAAAATCAGTAGGAAATGATTGAACTCCTTTTAATGCTCAATTTGGATGTTGTTCCTCTTATATTGTCAATAATATCCTGAAAAATTGTTTCAATTTGAAGAAATAATTACTTTGTACCCAAATTGATCTTATGGCATGGTCACAAATATGGTCGGATCCTAGGTTAACCAGGGACGATTTAGGGAGTCGAGCAGGCCGTAAGGACCTGCTGATGGTCTTATGTTTTTCTGTCATGGACCTGCCTGTTTATAATAATATTTTGGGAATTATTTATCTGTCAACCACCAATCACCCACCAGCAACTTACCAGTAATGGCTTGACACCATAAGTATATTTTATTTAAAAAACCCAATCCCGGCGATCCCTCAAATTGATAGGGGCCTGGACGCCAATGGCTGGGGCATTGAGCGTATATTGGTAGATGAGGAAAATTGATCAGCGGCCCTTGAAATTTTTACTCATCACCATTTCTTCATAAGCAACCAAGTGGCGCTCTAAAAAAAAACAAGCAGAGCCAGAGCATGCACCACTTGATATCCAAGCAAAAATGGCAAAAAATGACTGCACACCCACCTAGCAGGCNGAAGGCCATTGTTGGTGAGCTTATCTCCTACTGAATGAGATTGTGGTTAGGCTAATAGGATTAAGCTGTCTTCTCAGCTACCCTTCCATGGGATTAATCCATGAGATTGACTTGGTGAATGTGATGTTCTGTCTCCCCAGTTTAGAGGGTTTTTCTGTGGTTCAAGACTAAGGGCGTGTTTTCCTAATGAAATTCAAATGCTTTACTGGTGCTACACAATATGAATACAGAGTCAGTGTAAAATCAACACCCCCAAAATTTTGCGATGTGAGGAGTTGTTGCTAGAAAGTTACAAATTGCAAATCAACTGCAAATAAGTTGCAAATTGAAAGTCATTGTTTCATTTGCGTAAGATCTGCATTGTAAACAAAACCTGCTTGAAACAGTGGTTTCGATTGACACACAATGATCAACTTCAACTTGCGATCAATTGCAACTTTCTAGCAACACCCGCTAAGACAAGGAAATAATTTAAAGAAAAACATCCTGGGCCGTTATTAATCCATACCTCCGAATCAGACAGTTCTGACTTCTCCGAATCACTGAGACTCTCAACACTGGATTCATCTTCTTCTTCTAATAGGGAAATATCAAACCAAAACAATAAGAGATAAAATATATTACAATCATTTCATCATCCTCGTTCAGTCAAGAGATGTTTAATGCTTATTGTATTGTAAATCTAAGGATTTATAACAATTTTACTAATTATTTTCATTACAAAAAATCTCTGCAACACATGGTAAATGGTGGCTAAATAGTAAAGGCCATAATTTGTGTTGATTCATTTTCTCATTCTGCTCATGGTATGTTTTTAGAGTACAGCATTAAAGTTACTGAGGAAATCACAAAATGTGCTCTATTGTCTAGAAGGTTTATCCTTAATAGTTTTCATCTCAGTCGTTTTCAGTACTTACGACTGGCATCGTATCTTGTGCTGAACGATTGAGAATCTGATGGGTATTAGACTCGTTAACAAACTACAGTCTTTTTCAAAGTCGTGCATAATTTTAAGAATGACTTGGTGAAACACCGCACTGCGTTGTGTTTCATAAGGCTGTTTGTACATCTATGCATGACTTTACGAACGACTGGTGACCTTTTCCTGCAATCAATGAAACTTCTTGTTGCTGAATAGTGCTTGAAAGAGGGTCTGCAGTCGTTTGTAGAGTCATGTGTATCTCCCTGCACAGCTTTATGAAATAGGTCCCTGATGACGTGGCAAACCTTCAAATCTTATCAAAAGTCATTGAAACAAACCACAAAATGTGACTGTCTGACCTCGAAGTCAAGTACAAATTGCAGATGGATATAAAAGAGTTACCTTCTTCGCTGAGTTCCATTAGTCCTACATCATCATCCTGCATGAAGGCTGGTGTCCCAATGATGTAAGGCAGAGATCTGTGGCCGTACATATCCTGTAAAGATAGAAGAAATGCGCAAGGTTTACTATCAATTGGCCACACACTGTCATTATCATCATAATCAATATGATCAACATTTAAAATCACTGCTGTCATTATCGTCGCCGTCGCCATCCTTGTCGTCATCATCATCATCATCACCATCATCAACATCGTCATCATCATCATCATCATCATCACCATCAACAACATCGTCATCATCATCATCACCATCATCATCGTCATCATCATCATCACCATCATCATCCTCATCATCATCATGGTTATGATAATGATTATGATGATGGTAACTGTGACGACAATGAAGTGGAAGACGACTATTAATTATGGTGATGATAATTTTAAATTTCTACACCATCTCCATCAGTCTCATATGATGGGATACAGGAACAATAGAGACCCACGGGAACAGAGCATATTTGTTGTTTTTCTCAGACGATGTAAACTAGGCTGAGGTCAGACTTATCTCCATCAACAAACTAATGATAGATTTCTTGTGTACTCAGAGTCTAGTCACAACAGAATGAAAGTCACCCCAAGGAAGTCACTCTAAGGAAGTAATCAGATCAAAAAAAACCCTTATTGTCCTTCAGATGTTTAGGAAGGGGTCTGGAGATCTTGGGACAAGGATGTTGTCTCGGTTCGACATACTGTAAGGGCATGTACTTCATCTGATCTTCAGATATCAACACTTCGACCAGTGACAATTTTTAAAGAATTAGCCTCTTGTTGCAGGCCCGCTCTACAAATAACAGTTTTCCTGACATCTATGTTTGGACATTGATATTTGGACATTATATTGATGTCAGGATCGCGATAATTTGCGGTAGTGCACACACCCCTATTGTCCTTCAGATGTTTAGGAAAGGGTCTGGAGATCTCAGTACAAGGATGTTGTCCCTATGGAATGTTTGTTTTATGGTCCATCTCCATCCGACTAACCGTGAAGTTATGAACTTGATCAGATCATAGGATTTCACGAGGTGACTTCACATTTCAACAAGTGATCATTCTTTAAGAATTAGCCTCATGTTCAATGCCAGCACTAAAAATTACAGTGATCGTGACTTTGATGTTTGGACAGTGATGTTTGGACATTGATGCCAGGGTCGCCGTAATCCGCCGCAGTGTGAATGAACCTATTGTCCTTCGGATGTTTAGGAAGGGGTCTGGAGATCTCGAGACAAGGATGTTGTCATGTTTGTTTTATAGTTCACCTCCTTCCGATTAAACTGTGAGGTCATGACCTTGAACAGCTCTTATGATCTCACTTGGTAACTCAACAATCATTAAAGTCTCAGGCTCTTTTAGGGGATGTTACTAGAGAGTTGGAATGCTCGCAGCCGACAATGAATGTAAATCAAGAACCACAGATGGCGCTGTGAAAATTCTAATTGATCACTCATGTTTGTTTGACATTTTCTTGTATATATTTCTTGATATCAACTGTTATACCACCATGGTGTAACTCACTAGCATCATTGCAATTCAAGTTGCAGTTGGTTGTTGAGACCAATCATTATACAAATCTCTGTATTATCAAAGCTCTGACTGAGTGATTATGAAATAGCATTTCAATTTGAACAGACTTGCACTTGCTTTGATACTTTCTAGCAACTCCCATTTACAGTTTTAAACTACATTGCTAGCACCTGAACATGCTGCATGAATACATCACTGCCACCTTGACCTCCTGTGACCTTCGTTGTCTGAATGACTTTTCAGCATTTCCCTAGACATAACATGACAATGCCCTTTTGTGGCTCCTTGTCACCTGTTCCGAGTTTCATGACTCTGCTCTTTCGCTAGACTTCTCTTCCAAAAATAACGGCAAAAACTCTAGAGAGCAGTGTAAAGTTAAGGACATTGATTTGTTCCAAAACAAAATATTGACCACAGGCTTTGTAAAGATAATGAGATCTCCAATACAGTGTATAGGAGACTCCGCTTCCATACATGTAAATAACATCCGATATTCTAGAGAGCCGCGTAAATTAAGGCCATTGGTTTATTCAAAAACAAAATGTTGACCCTCGGCTTTGTAAAGATAAGATTTGGATATGTCTGGGAATAAGGGCATCAATCATGATCATCATGTATACCATAAAATCAAAATGGGACATTCCAGAAAGCCACAGATTTGAACTTTGAAAAATATCAATAAACTACACGTAGACCTATACCAAGTTACATTTTTGGAATAAAGTATAAAAGTTGGAGGGAAATTGAGAAATGTGAAGAGGATGCAGAAGGAAAATCCTAATATCTCAAAAAATAACTAATAAAGACTGAGATTTACAGGTGAATCTAGGATTACCAGTTTAAAATCCACCCTCACGAAGAAATCCCCAAGTAATGCAGCTATGATTCATGTAAGACGTGATCATTCCGAGGTACACACTGTAGTATAACATCATGACAAGCCAGAATACGTGCAAAAATGATGACAAGTGTTAAATTTAACCTAGAAAGAGCTCTCACACTAGAATTTTTTCGCCTAAAAATACAGAGTGAAACTTTGGTTGACCATAAAAGAACAGAATGATATTGAACAAAGTCTTATTCACATGCACCTAAAGATTTAATGTAATATGAGGCTATGAACATTTTTGGTTAAATGATAAAATAATTGTGTTAAATCTAAAAACTACCATACCTCTACATCATAAACTATTATTAATCTGAGCATTAAGCACAAATTTTTGTTTGAGCAATACTCTTCTGGTTGGAACCTTACCGTTCTCTTCAAAAGGAAGGAAGAAAAAAATGCATGGCATGTAAACAACACGCAACGCAAGAAGGGTGACGACGTGCATCACCTTAACAAAATGTGAAGTTTTCTTGCAAAATATCGGCCCAAAATAGTCCTCAAATGTCATCAAGTGACGTGAGAGGAAATGAAGGCAGGAAAGAGAACATCTCCCGAGTTACTAAAGACCTTCTCCAAACTTTCTTGCATCGTATCAATCTCGGGAGCGATTTCGGTTGGAGAGAAATCAAGAACCGAGTTTGGTATAATCATCTGCTAATTGACGTTTTATGAGATGCCGACGGATGTCATTATTGCGTACCTTGAGTGTGCGATCTGACATGGCTTATAGGGTGCACATGCACATACATTGTACATGTTCCTACATCTATTCATGAGGAAAAAAATCCCCTTACAACCCTTAAAAACATACTTTAGTCTGTTAGAACAAGAGCGCTTTAACCTGGGTCTGGGCAAGAAAAGTCTTGTCTTGATTAAAAGCAAAAAAATGAGACAAACAGATAGAGAAAATTTGAAGTAAATCAAACAATAAATAAGAAAGTTAGGAATAGTTCAACAGTGATTTTTCTTGCAAATTATAAAATTTTGGTCTGTTATGATGCCATTGTACATTCAGTTACTTCTCAAGTATTACCTTATTATAACTTTCTGTCTTTTAAGAATCATTTTTTCCAATAAATGCACATCTTTTGAAAATATTCATCAGGTTGAATCAATAGACCCATGTATATATTCATTGACAATTTATAATTTTCACATTAAATGGTTGAAAAACTGGGATTCTAAAACAATTAGATATGATAACTACATGTACTTGCAGAGAAGTGCATTTCTTATGTCAATGATTGTATAGAAATTAATTCCTTCATCACTTGTCATTCGTAAACAATAATTGTTGACACTGAATGATGTGATGAAATGCATGTGTAATACATCAAGACGTTTTGCGAAAGATAAACCAAAGCCTGATCATAAGCTACATCAAATATAACTAATTTAACCACAACCCGATTGATACAATCATTCCAAGTAGCGTGATCAAAACCACAATCTAATCGAGTTTTGAACCACAAAGTGATGATCTACTGAATAAAGACCTTTCGCTTGTTAGATCAAATCAGTAGATTTGGCTGATAGACAAACCAACATTCTGGTATTAATAAAACATATTTGCATAGCATGGATCAAGTAGAGATTGTGACAAAGATAGTTTAATTAAGACTGATGATGATTAAAAGTAGCAACTCATTTGATCTTATACGAGATGGTATCAATATCAACTCAATTGATATCAATATCAGTTGCAATTATTTTCAATCTCTTGTTTCGGAAGCAATTGTGGCATTTAAACTTCAAATTTATGTTGATATCATCTATAAGAGGGGGCTTACAAATATCCGAATGGTGTCTTTTTCTCTGAACTCTGAAATCATCTTTCATGTTAAAGTGCATCCTAAAATTCAACATGACTTGGGTGAAAATTGTTATTTTCTGCATATGAAAACTTTCATTGAAAATTTTTTTAAATACAAGAAAAATAAGCATAAAATATTCCCCCAAAATTTAGTAATATTGAAACATTGCATCACATACATCATGGGAGCAAAACATTAAACTGCTCTGAGAGAAAAATCTTGAGGCAAAGAGGAAGATTCGCCTTGATCTTATCTCATAGACATCAATGAGATTCAAGGACACTTTAAAGGACATCCATAAAGAGAAAGTTGGGATTCTCCCTAAGGAAGCGTAGGTGCCTTTCACCAGGCTGGCACTAATCATCATGTAATCTCATCAGGAGTGGCTGGATATATTCTCCCATTGAACTAGTGTCTAATTATCATCCAGTCTCACAGAATCTTGTTTAGTGAACTTGAAATTTTCACATATATTTTGAAAAAAGCAAATGGAAATGAAAATGCCACATATTGATCAATCAAGGAACAAGAAGTACTGTTGCAAGTTGTGATGGAATGCATGTTGCTTCTGCAGGGTGTATTCATTTATCCCCTCACTCCCTAGAACTTTACAAAATGTATGTTTCTACTTTTAGTATCTATAGCCAAGTTTCTAAAAAATATGAACTTGTATCATGGCTAAGTCTTCAAAGGGGGTGTTGCTTACATGAGAGACTAATAAAGATTGCAAATCAGTTGCAAATTGAAACACCGATTTTCATTCGCATATGATCTGCACTTATAACAAGATGGGCATGAGACAATGAGTCTGATTGGTTTGTTCCAAATTGCAATTTTTTAGCAACATCCGCAAAGCGTGGTAGAACTGATTTGCTGATCAAGACGTGTGAATAAAGGAAGACTACAGGTGACAAATAATAAGGTTTTGAATTTCACCGGCAACCTTAAATGTAATATATACATAGGAAATCTGAAATGTTTTGGAAAGCTGTTACTGTCAGATGTCTGGGCTTTCAATCTTTTAAATTATGGTGATTATATTTCTAAAGCACAAATGCAGCATCACAAAAAGTACAAACTCATTTGCACACAATCAGATCCACACATCTTTCATCAGACCTATCTCATCATGAAGCTAACAAATCCAATAATACGATCCAGACAATAGGTGTAAAACCACAGGTCAAGTCTAAACCGCAACAACTATCAAGACGCTCGGACATAGTCAACTTCCAGCCGGTGGTCAATCAGATCAGAAATGGCAAATTTCCTGCAGGAAAATGCTCTAATTTTGACCTGTTAGTTCAAAATTGGGTGTAATTTGGTAGCAAGCTAGAAGAGAAAGACTTCGAGCCATCTTGTAGAAGTCAAATATGTCTGTAATATGTGTGGAAGCGTTGTGGTGTAGTGGTTCTGACTCTTGCCTTTCAACCAGAGGTTCAAATCCCACCTATGACATTAATTTCACATAAAATTCTTTGGAATGCAAGGCGCCACAGTGGCTGCCTACTACAACTGGATGATAATGAGTGAAATAAGATAGAGCCCTATGAAATGTCCATGAAACATCTGTTTCATTCAATGGCCCACAGGACAGAGAATGAGGTACTTTATATTATAAAAGGTGACATTTTTACCTGTTTCACAGTTTTGGATTCACTCCACATTCATGTAAAACCGCTCAAAATGTGAAAATGGCATGCTGAAATGTTGAAATTGGTCCCAAAATGCCACAATATCTAGTTTTTATGGTAAAAAAATTGGTTTGTATAGGTGCAGTTATCAATGAAGCATGTACAAATTTGATTGCCTTTGGGTCCCTGTGTGTGCCTAACACTTTCACCCTCTTACAGCCAATATCTCCTGAGGCAAAAAAAATTGGGTGCCTGTCAGGAGGACAGCGAACTTTTTGCATATATAAAATCACTTTAGAGTGGCCTACCACCATTGCAATAATATTCTAGTGAAAGAAACTCTTGTGAACCATGACATGCTGCCCGACATAGCGACGGCAGAAAGCGCTCCGATTCCCGCCACTGGATGGCTTTGATTTCAGGTGAGGTGATACAAACAGGAAATTAGGGTGACGTCAAGAATATATGACCTTTGGGGGTTTCTCCTTCCCTCAAAACCCCCTTCCCTTGAATGCACTATAAATTGCTTTAACCCACTCAGAGTGTGTGACCATATTCTTAAAGACAAGTACACCTGTATAGTAGAAGTGGATATTTTTGCAAGATTAATTTTCTTAGCTTGACAGCATGAAAAACATTTTGCGAGCTTTTAATATTTGTGAATTCAGTATACTGTAAAAGGGGATAACTTTTGCAAGATTCATTTTTTTTTTAGCTCTGGAGAATGAAAAAAATATTGTGCATGTTTTTATTTTTGTGGAGATGCAGAGACAGGCGATTACCAAAGAGAAAATGCTTCACCAGCATCTAATGGTTATGTATACCCAATGCTTTAAAGTGCACTTATTTCCGACTGACCCATTAACCCCAGCACAGCAACATCACCAATATGCTATCCGAAAAATTTACACATCTCGTAATGTGACACTTTCCTAGTGTTCACAACCCCCCCCTCCCCCAATTCTTTGCAGAAGTGACGAAGATTTTTTCATGCTTATAATTGCATGAATAGCACACTATTCATTCATACCCTTTCTCAACTGAATCTATGTAGTACCTTTGCATACTGAGGAATTGAGCTCCGGATGAATAACCATTATGAGATTCAACTACATACATGTATATATAGGAAACAGAAAGTGAAACTGCAAATTCTTCTGAAACTAAGCATGACCAGTAAAGGGTGTTATTAAAAAAAAACCTACTACAAAACATGACTCTCTCTGTGCATGTTTGGATATCTCAGGAAAGATCTGAATTACCTTTACATCAAACTTCTCAGCATTTCCTTTGTTTATAGCCCATGGAGAGAATAGCCGGAACCCATACAAGCTTGCACATGGGTGACTAAACCCATTGACAGAAAGTGCTTATTGGAGAATGTATCACAATTTCTTTATTCTGAGAGTAAATGTTCACAATACTGAAGTATTCTTTATGCAGCTCACACAATACATATCACCTCTACAGCAGTTTCCAGTGCAAGAATATTGAACTTGCTTTAGCATAGCAGTGCACTTATGCGTTTCAGTGAATGTATAATTCTGCCACTCCTTTCGATAAGAAATTCATCAATATTGTGCCTCACTTCACCCAGGTGATGTAGATTGGCATCAGGCAAGGAATTTATTTGTGGAATTGCAATCTGCATTACAGCTGCCCTGCAACCACCAAATGACTATATTCAATACTTTGGGTCAAATGGTCAAATGAAACTTGAGATGAGCATTGAAGATAGGAAAGGAGGTGCAACTCGTGCTTTGATTTGCAAGCATCGATCCACTGCGAGGTCTAGTTATTCAAAACAACCCTACAAGGTGCATGGTATGGTCCGCTCATATAAAGGCACGCGTAATAAAAAGGCACACATTCAAAATGCGCGTTTTATCTATGGCAAATACGCTAGAAAAACTCTGTGGCTTGTCTATGCATGGGACTAAGGAAGCCTTTGCGAACATAATTTTTTGCTAATGCAGTCACGAATTGGGCACAAAATCATAAGTTTTCTTTAATACCAATGATTTTATACCATTTCATATTAATCATTAGTATTTATATGACATTAGGAAGTAAAATTATAGCAATAAAAGTTGATAATTTTCGTTTATTTGATCGGCAAAGAACAGTGCATGCCTCTAAATGTGTTCCAAAACTACTACAGTTTGAAAGACGTTGTCGGAAACTGTTCCTCGTAGACGATTTTTGTGCTTTTTTGTGTTCAATATTTATATCTTCATAATCTTCAGAATATTCTCCTTCGAGTGATACCAGATTCAGTGATTGAATGATATATTTTACTGTTTTATATTTGCTCAGAAATAAGGTGCGTGCCTTTATAGACTTCCATCATACTAACAGTAAAACCCATCACTACTCAGATTATGAGAGGCTCAATATTTTCACTTCTATTGCTACAGGTATAAATGCAGCCATACACAGTAAGTCCATAAGAACACAGAAAGACGTAGATCTGAATGCCCACAAAAATGCCAGATGTTCAGAGCAGATAACCGCTTCACTCTCGAGACCATAGATTTAGATCTTCACAAGAAAACTTTTTGAAGTTCATTCAAGATACTCATCTCCATCAAACTGGAAACAAGTCCGCCTCCAAGAAAGAAAAAAAAATCTTGACAGAAAGAAAAATTCTTGACAGATGACATCACAACAACGTAAATTCATTGATGTTATCATCTCCACATCAAAACTCTTGCTTCCATTCCATACTTCAAAGTGCCGCCAAAGCGTCCGGGGCGATGTTTCACAGAGTCATTCTTGAAGTTAAGACCAGTTGGAATATGTTACTGAGTGAAATACTGAAAAGGTTCTGTATAATTCAGCACAAGAAATGGCATTGAGTCATTCTCAAATGAAGCATGAAAGCTTCATCTTTTTTTTCTTATTTTAACAGATAAAAAATAGAATTGTGTGATTACATCTATGACATATGAATGCTTACTTATGAATAAAATCCATTTTTTCTGAAATATTTCCTGTTAAATAGTTTAACGCAAAAAAAAAAATCCTATAAAATGAGATCGAAAATGATGCTTATACCAACACTCCACCGAACTGAACATTTTCCCAAGGTGGTTGCACAGGAAGTCTTCATGATTGCCTAAGGGGCAAATACATGTAATAAATAACACATTTGAGGAGAATGATTGTGGGGCCCCCATCACAGGATTTCTTTGTACAAGTTTAACCATCTTATATTGATAAAACTTTCATTAATTCTGAGAGGCTTTGTGGTCTCTTATGCTCCTATACACAGTCACATCAACCAATTTTATTTCCCTTCATATCTCTGTACGTAGGATACTGAAAAAGGTGGAATATGCTGAATTGATGCCCAAAGAATGGAACCTTCCTGCAAGTGGTGGAAATGTCATAACAATAAGCACTTCGGTGATGTAAGGGTTCTGACTCTTGCCTTCAACCAGAGGGTAGGGGGTTCAAATCCCAGTCATGGTGTAAATTTCATTCAGCAAGAAATTCATTAAAATTGTGTTGTAGAAATTCCTTGAAATACAAGGCACCATAGTGGCTGCCTGCTAATGCCCCGGTCACATAGGAACCCGGAAGCAACACGATTCAACACAACTCTTTGTTAATTCACAGTTAACTGCCTCCGAACAAAGAGTCGTGTTGAATCGTGTTGCTTCCAGGTCCTATGTGAACAGGGCTTTACGCAGAATAATAATAGTGAAAACCTTCAGTGGCATAAATTGATATTGACAATCTCAGCACTGGACAAGTTGCCATTCTTGTTTTTATAAATAAAAGAAATTTTGAATACCTTTGCCTCCAAGATGGGATCCACCGCCTTATACGTTGGGTCTTCATCTTCAGAATCGGAGTTGCCCGCGTTGGCGTCAAGCTGCTCGAAGCCGGTGTCCAGAACGTTGATCCCGAGCGTGAGGGCTTGAATGACCCTTGGAATGACCTCTGCTTCCCTCTGTTCTCTCGTCTTAGTCGACTAATTTAAAAAAAATGGCCATAATTATTGAAGAAATTAAAATAAATGGTTATTGTTTAATGGCACACACTGATACAAAGATGTTGTGTTGTGAATGGCTTGTGTGTCAACTTATTCAACATACAAAAGAAAGTTGATTTGAGTAGTTAGAGAATGTGTTGAAAATATTTAGACAGTTGACTAAATTGAATAAGAGTGAGATGACAAACAAATTAAAATAATGGTAATGAGAAAGATTAATGCAAATTTGGCTCAATAACTTTTGATTTAGGGCTCTAAAATATGTCCAATACATGAACATAAATGCACACAAAAAATGATAAACACTGACCACAGGGATGAAGTAACTTTTTAGCCTTTATCATAGGAAAATAATAAAAACAATTCTAAAAATAAAATAATAACAATACTTAAATATTTTAATAAATCTGTCCAAAAACCTTAAATTGGAAAAATTGCAAATATCGGAGATCAACAGTCATGATATCTACAGTGAACATACAGGGGGAAAGGTTTAAGATGATGCAATACTGTATATGTTTGATGCAATGTATTCAGAGCTTTATACATGTCATGTATTTTAGCGTATGTTTGGCAGAAAACCAAAACCATTGTATAATACAATAAGTCAGTAGGATATTGAACTTTTGCCAGATAAATGAATATGATCATATTTCATACACCTGTTAATCCCCAGTCACACATTGATATCTACATAGACAAATTTGATAAAGCATGATTAGAGGCAGGTCATTTCAGATTCTCAACAGTTGTTCTGTGTCTCTCCAATGCACAAGAAGCAGCCAATAGAAAAAATTTTCTGAGAATTCTCCAGTTGTCGGTTGTACGTTTTGCATGCTTCACCAGATATATTCATTTATCTATTAATGTTTTAATTTACTTACTTATCTATTTATTTACTCATTTTTTTAATTTATTTATTCATTCATTCATTCATTCATTAATATTAATTGATTTATTTGTTTGTTTATTCATTAATCTATTCATTAATCAATTATTTTATTTATCACCGACTTCTTTAAAAACAGGGTAGGTGCATTCAGTTGTATAAACTGCTATTCAAGCACGCCCAGAGAATCACGCTCAACAAAATAACTAAAAATAAAAACTAGGATGTAGGAGAAATCTAAAACCAGTGTGTGACCAAGGCATTTTTGTCACAAACTTGGACTGTGAGGGAAACCAATGTGTAATGTATACAAACAAAGCAATCGTTTGTATTTCTTTTGAGTCATTGCAATGATTCACCTACCTGGGCTAGCCACAGAGTATTCCCTACATTTATTGTCATGATTGAATTGTCTGTTTGTTTGGGGCTCGGAGGAGAGTTTACGAAAGGTCCTAATACCAAAACAGCCCTCCCTTGACCAAAGAGTTTTAAGGAAAATACGTATGACAAAACATGCATGGAGAGATGCAGAGAGCACAAGGGGCGCCGCTCAGTGGCGACTATCAGTGGATTTTGGTTCTATGTTTTTTTAAATAACCATGGAGGAATGAAAATTTCGTAATTTATATATATGATAAAGACACTGTCCTTATCTTACATGAAATAAAAAGATTTTAAGTTCGAAATGAGAACTGTTGAGAGACAATGGTGTGTTGATAGAATATGCAATTGACGGTAAATTGCAGTTGATCAGAAAGCCCTAATCAAAATCTTTGTTCTTGTTACAAGCTAAGACTGTGTATTAATGATAACGTGCATTTTTTTTTGGGGGGGGGGGAAGAGAACAGAGGGGAAAGGAGAGAGCAAGAGCAAATAAATAAATAAATAAATAATAATAATAATAAAGAGAGGGGAAGGCGGCTAGAAGAGGTCAAGGAGAAAAATAGACGAAGAGAGTGAGAGACTTGAACAGATGGCTAGAATTGAAAACTTGAGAATTAAAAAGAGAAAAAGAGAACTTAAGCAGTGATAAAGGAATATAGACAAAGAAGATATAAAATATAAAAACGGAGATGAAATAGTGACAAAAGAAGATGTAAAGAAAAATAAACAGGTGACCTTCATAAATTTGACTCAGCGACTGGGTAAACCGCATGCACTTTTCAGATGAAAAATGAGATGTAACGTAGGGAATTCATATTCAATTGAAACTTTCAACGCAGAAACTTATGACATTTCCTTTGCAAGACGAGAGGAAATTGAGAAATAAGTCATAACAATTTTATTGGCTAAAGAGAGAAGAAAATAAAAAGAGAATATCATCTCTTCATATAAAAGATAAAATAATATGAAGTAGGGACATAAAAATTCCCTTTCTGAACATTCATCACAAATTATGAAATTTCAAACTTTCATCTAAACATATTGTATAGATTCTGGAGTTGGCAATTTTGCTGATATCTTTGAGGTAATGAAGCCACATTTCAATTTTGGGGCACGAATGTGTTCAATTTTCAGGAAAACAATATTTCATTGCTTGAGTATCAAATGGCTTATGTTTTATGAGGAATTTATTGCATTATCATTTATAAAAGAAAATCATACCTTAGGCAATTACTATATATAAAAAGAACCCCCCCCCCAAGCAACATTAAAAAAAAATACAAACTTTTGAAACAGATTCACTGCTTTTTATAACATGATTTGTGGAAGGGTTTCAGTAAATCAACTATCAAACAGTCTCTGCTACTGAAGGGAAGGGTGCAGGGCAGTTTATTTCACCTGCTCGCCCAGATTAAAGTAAACTTTGATCTAATTTGCTCATTCTGAGATATAAATACTTTTTCAAATGAAACAAAATAATAATACAAAATTTCATTGCTTCCCCTGATCATCCTTTGTAGGCACACAACATCTGAGGGTATTTCCCTCCCATAAAACATTGTTTAGAACCAGGAGTCATGTGAAACACTGACCAATGTGACATCATAGCTTTCATAACTCCATACTACTCTCACCTGCTCTTTCTTGTCTTTGTCATTGGGGCCTCCGTCTGTGTCTTCTGAATCATCGTAAACTCTCTACAAGGAAAACATAATGATATGTCACATATAGTTATCGAAGATATGAGTGGCTACCCTACCTGTATGTAATTAATGCTTCATGTTAACAATATATTACTATACAAGTCTTTGATTATTAACTACTTTTAGGGGGTGTTGTTTAAAAGTTGCAATTGATCGCAAGTTGCAGTTGATCGGAACGTGCCAATCAATATCATTGTTTCGTGCGCATCTTGTTAAATGCGAATACCGTGCGCAAATGAAAATGAGCGTTACAATTTGCAACGTTGCAGTTGATTTGCAGTTGATTTGCATTTGATTTTGTACGACACCCCTTATTCTCCATGAATTTAACTCTTCACATTCTAGCCTTCCCTTTGATGCAGGGGTCCCTCTATTTAAGAATAAAATTCCCTGATTTTTCCCTGACAAATTTTTGAAATTCAAGCATGAAAACCATCAACGTACCTGACCATTGACCACGAATTAAATAGAAAATATTAGAATTCCACGATTGACATAAGTCTGTGACAACTCATAATCTCCCCCTCGTGTACATAAATACATGTTTCCCTGATGAATTTTTGAAAACTTGTGGATGAAAATAATCCACAGACCAGACCAGTGACCACGATTTGAATAGGAAAAAAATTAAATAAAAAATTGAAATGCGTCTCTGAAATACATCCCCCCCTCCTCGTGTACATAAACTACATGTCACTGCACCTGTTATGGATGAAGAGTTCCCCAGGTACTTTTATTACTACCTGTGCGTCACTCAGGATGCTGGGTATATTGAATTTCAGAACGCACCCACCCACCCACATGCCAACACTGTCTACATGTCGGACTTTCTACCTTGTGATCTCTTGAGCGGTACTTTTGACAAATCTTATTTTGACAGTAAATAAATTGTCAAATTGTGTGTATTGACATAAAATGCAACACTGGTAGAAAAGTATAAAAGGTTAGGGAAAAGTGCCAATCATAATTATGTAAGAGCTTATAAGTCTATTCAAAGACGCATTTCAAACACATAAAATATGTCTGGGACGAACTTCTAGCATCGACATCCCGTAGACATCCTCAACCCAATAGGGAAAATGGGTAATTTCTAAACTTCAATACAATTTTTATGCACAAGACCGGCTTTTTACTTTCTTCGCAAAAATATCCTCAACCCTAGTGGGCAGGTCGGTGGGTTCTCAAATTTGATGTTTGATGCAATCAAATATATCCAGAAAAACCCTTATACAGCAGGTGCAATCACAATTGGGGGAGGTGAATTTCTAGTTTTTTTAAGCCTGGGACTGAATTTTAACATACATCTTCTGAAAGATGAGTCAGGAGCTAGAAACCTGAATGTCCAAGATGGTATATACATGGAACTCTTTTAAAAGTTTGAAAAACAAGTGAAGTTTAATCAGAATTCATAGTCCTATTCCTTAAAACTAAGGACTATTAAGTTAACAGATACACAGTGTAATGACAGTACCTACAAATGGTCCCTCATAAATCTCTGATGAGTTTTCAATGGAGTTTATTGAGCGAAAAATGGAATTTACTTTAGAGTTTATTGAGCAAAAACTGTAATTTACATTTCACTTGACTGTCAACAAAATCTCAAAGTTTGCAAGATGCTGCCCACAATCATTAGCATAGACTTTAAAACAGCCCCCTAAACTAAAATTGAATTTCCAACTGTTATCCATCTGTCTAAGTGAGTCTGCAGACGGTCTCTTATTGACAAATTGAAAGAGGAGTTTGGAGGGCAATATAAGAGGCCTAATGATAATCAAAACCACTCCCAAAGTGACAGAGTGTACTCTTAGAGCAACAGGAATTTAACGATAGCCCGGACTTGGGCAAAGATATTCAATATGCGCCTTTACGGTGCTCATGTCTGAGATCATTGTTGGTAATTTATCTAGTACGGAAGTGATATTTAGCAGAGTAAACAATGCATGCACTGGTGTGTACTAGAAAAACTACCCAAAATGCTCCCTGATATTAACAACCATAGAGGCAAATAGCCAGTTAGTAAATCCTAAACTTGTGGAAACTTGTATTTCTGTGACCCCCCCCCCCCCCACCTTAAAATGAAGTAACTTTGAAAAAATAGAGCCCCTTGAAATTAAAGCAACTTTGACAGTGTAGGGAGACTTTCATTTCTTGTACACATAAGTAAGATTTCCGTTTCAATGTTGTGTAAAAGCCATACTCAAATATTAAAGGACTTTACGTTCACATTTTTCTCATAAATGTTGGCACGCATGTGGGTGTAAAGTCTTGAATCACTGCTTTGTGCATCATTTGAAACACTTCCCATTTCCAGGGCAATTCTGGAGTTTTTCCAGTTTTGGGTGGCATTGTTAAGAAAAAAAATGATCATAAACAGGAGGTCTTGGTCTTCCAATTATACACAAAGTTCCAACATTATAGAGTTTGAGTCAGGAGTTACGGCAAGTTGTGGTCGGGTACCAAACTGTGCAAAAATGGTACTCATGAAGACTTGACGTGTAAATCTCATCTCGAAAATAAAAAAAGCTCGGCACAGCTTGAAACAACTTGTTCAAACACATAACGCCACCTAAATTCGCAAACACTTTGCCAAAATGTTGGAATATATTGAAAAACTTTGTAATAGTCAAGGTGAATTTGATAATATTTGTACAAAGCTGCACAAAATTCTGTGTGAATGGTTTTGCTCTTGGCTCAATCATACAGTGATGATCACTGACAAGTTGTAATAAGTAAATAGGTTTCTTAAACTATTGACTACTAAATACTGTAACCCCAGAAACTTTGCGCACGGACTATCTGGTTCCAGTCATCAATGGGTTAAAGACTATCAAGTATTAAAAAAATAGTAAATTTTTGCAAATTCCTGTGAGTACAGCTCACTCTAAACTCGTGACTCTAAAGGCCACGACACTCGACACGATTTTAGTCATAAACCTGAAGACAAATTTTGCAATGACTGAAACACGCTATAAAATATCATCTCACAACGGATTCTTCAGAACCTCGCTGTGAGACGTTTTATAACGTGCTTTGAACTTTGCAAAATTGGTTGTAAGGTCGTACAACTAAAAATCATGGAGTTTATGGTAGCCTTGACTCCGCAAAGTGGGAATCTCGCTTGCCTATTTTACATACATTTTCGATGAACTGTGTGTTGGCAAGCATGAGGAAGTCGTTGAATGTGTTATGGACCCGCGAGTCGGCGCTCTTGGCGTCGTGGACGAGGCTGTCCATCCTCTTCTCCAGGTCGCTCGTCTTCGTCATCATCTTCTGGGAGAAGTCTTGGAGGTAGAGAAGGAGCTGCAGATGGAAGAGAAAGGAGATGTGGAGAGGAATTTAGGTAAAAAGACAAGAATGACTACACTATATTATGAATGGAGATACATGTATCAAGGCCCCCCAAAAATTGATTGGATGTAGTAAACTGTTTGACCCTCTGAAAATGGCCTGCCTGATATTGTTGTTTTTTTTTTCTTTAGGGGGAATTATTGTTTTCTTTTCACTTTTCAATGAAATTGAAAAGTCAAAGCAAAACTATAGTATACAAAAATATGTGAAATACAACATGAAAGTAAATTTCAGATTGATATTTGGCTTTTCATCATTATTCATGAATAAATAGAAGAATAAATAAATACTGAGTATGCAGTGAGACTGAGAGATTGACTCTCACTTGGTAGTAAGAACATGTAGAAGATATGGTTGTTCAATAAAATAATGATTGTTGCTTTTAATGAATTCAAAGGGAGTATATGTCAATTGGGATGGGCATAGCCAAAGGTCAACGAGTTGATCTCTATATCTCTGTTAAATCCAAATTGGACATAATACAAATCCTATATCAAAATGCTTCATGGCAAAGCTCTTGGCTTTGTTTAATCTTATGAATCATAGCTTTGAATCTATAGGCAATGATGACACAGAAATATCAGGTCCAAAATAAAAATTGTTTGGTTGCACTCAACCGAACGATCCTCTGGAGTTTGCCTATTTTTTTCTTCCTATTTTTTTTCAATTTTTTTAACTTTCATTTACCAAGAAAAATCAAAACAAACATGTGAAATACAAAAAAAGTGATTTCAAGCAATTTTTATTCAACTCCAGACTGTGGGACAGTGGTAGAGCGCCTGCCCAATGATGGGTTCATTCCCCGCCGAGTCATACCAAAGACTTCTAAAAATGGGGCCATCTGCCTTCTTGCAAGGCTCTTGGCATATAAAAATGAAGAAGGGTAATAATAAGTTTATGTTATGCAAGGCCCGCTGGAAGAACAGCTTACAGCTGAAAGTGGTTACCCTGGATAAATATTAGAGATATTAATATATCATTCTTTTTTATTTCTAAAAGAAAGAACATCTGTTTCTTAGGAATGATGAATAGGGGGGATTACTAGGGTCTTGGTAAGTTAGAGACTTCAGAATTTGGGTTAAATTTTTCAAATAAAATGTAGCCACAACTCTAAAAACCAATTTCAAATGAACAAATTTTCCCCAAGCAACCAAAACTATTTTTCAAAAATGACATTTGTTGGAAACCAAACAATACTTTTCTTGGCCAAAGCATATTCACGACACACCGCTCTGTGCGGTTGCGTGTGTGGGATGGAGGGGTTTTAGGGGGAAATACCCAACGACAACAACATTTATATTTGGCTGCCGGAATGAATGAATGGGCAATATTTGACAGCCTACAACTAATAATGATTCAATTATTACATAATTGTATTTGTCTGCTCTCATCAATATTGAACGTAAAAGGGAGTCAGCAAATCAGAGCAGGAAACAAATTTTGCGCTATAATGCTGTAACCAGGTAAGGGATCAGAAATGACTAATGACTAGTGACCGAGATTTATCAACAAAAAAAAAAGCAAAGGATTACACTTGTGATAATGCAGCACAATAAAGCATAGAACTTTCTCCATACACTATGAAACATATGCCTAATATGCGATTGTTCTTGAAGTATTATGTTGGTGTCAACGTTCATTATTTACCATTTCAAGGGCCTGTAACATAAAAGATGCAATTACGCTTAACATGAATATTAATTGTAATTCTATGGCAAAGCATATACCTCAGAGATATAACTGATTTTCAATTTATCATCTCTTTTATGTTTTTCCAATATTGATTTTTAAAATCAGATATTTCTTTAAAGATTAATATAACAAAATTAAAAAAAAACTTTTTATCTTCCAAATGTTTAGGGGCGTTGCTTAAACAAAGCATTTTTTTTTTATCAGCTTCACATACCCTTAAATGACGAACCACACACCATATCATGAGACCAATTGCAAAATCATCCAATCTCATGACCGATGCTAAATGTAAGCTCTAATATCACAAGAAAATTGCAGTTCCTTGTCTTCAAGGCCTCAAAAATCCACTAAGAAACCACATACATGTATTCAACCACCATGTGCGCTATATTCATCTTCAACCACACCCGTCACATGTCAAACCCAGCGTGTGACGCATCGTCATAAGAATGCCAAGATACGACAAGAAATTAATGTCATCTGAAATGACGTCAGGTATATGATTAAGATAAACCTTGGGGGAAAAAAAGAGTCATTCATTGTTCTTAAAACTCAATATATGGCAATTCATTTAAATATGGCTACAAACTTATACTACATAAATGTATTTGCAGTGATTTCATTTACATGCTAAAGATAAATACAAATGATTTTTAAAAAAATCAAAGCTGTAGTGCCATATTGCAACCTCTTGTGGTTATTGTACCTTTTCTGTTACATTTTCTTCTCATTTACAATTTTTTTACTCTTTAATGTATTAAATGCATTCATCTTTTGTACTCTATTTTCAGATTTTTCTTATAGCTCCATTTTTTCAATCTTTGATCTATTTATTAAAAGATTAGAAAGTGCACAGCTAAGAAAACAAAAAATCTGTTGGACATTGCTTGTTAGGTTTTACATATCTGTACAAATTTTAAAAGCAAGAATTCACTGAAGTCAATGTTGGTTGAAGCCAATTTATTTTTGATGGTCAGATTATTTCATTGTTTTATCTTATTGATATCTGATAAATAAATAGGGAGTCCAATATCTATTTTTGCATTGCCAAATTCATACTAATTGAAAAGGTCATCTTAAGTAATTTCAATTGTGTATTAATTATTTATATTATTCATTTACCCAACACAAAAATCATTCAATTGATATTTACGCAGTACCTGCTGCATAAAACAAATCGAGCCCACCACTACCATAGTCTAGTGGTAAGACACCTGTCTAGTCATCAGGAGATCGTGGGTTCGATTCCTACCCGAGAATGCCAGTGATTTTTTTTCACAGCTTCTCGGTACAGCCCTGTCAATCAGTGTTCATCCATGTTGGTACAAGGCAAGAATTATTTCTATTAACATTTTTCTTCTTTTCCAACATAAGAAATCTGTCAAAAAGTGTTTCACAATTTTGCAAACTGGTCACTTATTCTAGATTTAAGATAACCCACTTTGAAGCATCCCATAAGTGAAGTTTGGATGTAATATTGCAGGATGCTACAAGTCGTAACTTGGCATCAATACAGAAAGTCTGATTTGAACTGTGAGTCACGATTTGAGACAGATGGCAAGAAAATGGAGTCTTCTTTATTGGGTCATGTGTATGTCACTGCTTATGAAGATGTTTTTTTCTGTACAAATAGAAATTTTGACCATCGCATAAGTTTCACAGGATGCCGATGCTGGCTGTTCTGGAGGGCAGCACATTTTGATGACTAAATGTGGAATTATGAAAATATATCATTACTGTTTATTCTAATTTTCTGAAGATCAATAATTGTATTGAATGCTTATAAAGTGCTGACTACCTCTGATAGAAGTCTCTATGAAAAGTCTCTAGAAAATTATTACTCTAGCCTTAGCAAAATAATCATCTGACATTGTAACTACTACCAAATTAATTTTTGTTGAAAAGTGTGCTCACTTTGAAATACTCCTGCATCTAAAGCTAGCACCAAGTACTGACTGCTCTTCTCGTGCTTTCCCCTACTACATGTACCCTCCCTTTTCCTCCTCCTCTTCCTTCCTTCTCCCTCTGACCCTCTTAAATAAATCTCTATCCATTCCCATCACCAATATATACTTCTGCATCTGGAGCTACATGTCGATACTAGCTTTGACTGCTCTTCCTAATCTCTGTAATTGTGAGAGGTTTTTCCAAAGGTTGCTGCTGGAACTCTTCCACCAACAAGCATCACTCTTCTTCCTTCTCCCTCTCCATCTTCCCTCTTTCCCTCCCTCATTTCCACTCTAAATTAAATCTCAATCAATTCCCATCACCAATACTTACTTCTGCATCTGAAGCTAGCGACAAGTTTTGACAGCAATCTCTAGTTTCTGGGATTGTAAGGGGACTTCCAATGCTTTCTGCCAAGGGGCTTTCACCTACAAGCCTACCTATTCCTGCCCCCTCCTTTCTCCCTCTATCCCTCCCTTACTTCCACTCTAAAATCAATCTTTATCCAATCTTATCATCAAAACTTATTCCTGCGTCTGAAGCTAGCAACCAGTTTTGATTGCTCTTCCTTATTTCTAGAATTGTGAGAGGTTTTTCCTGTGGTTTCTGTTGCAGCTCCTTCACCTACAAGCCCCTTCCCCCTTCCTCCTAACCTTCCTTTCTGTAACTCTCCGGAACTAAAATCAACCTTTCTATTACTATTAGTAATACTTACTCCTGCATCTGAAGCTAGCGACCAGTTTTGACTGCTTTTCCTTATCTCTGGAATTGTGAGAGGTTTTTCCCATGGTTTTTGTTGCGGCGCTTCCACCACTGCTAGCTGTCCATTTGATTCCAGCCCATTACTCTCTGCGAAGGACGGCAGCCCTGCAGACTGGAAAGTAAAAGAAGAAAAAAAGACATGTGATATTAAAAGGATTGTATTAATGTAGAATCACAGTGGTTAAAGATAATATGATATAATTACAGACTAGCACAGATTTGAAGCTTCTTCCAATCAACCAGAGAGAGGGAGTAAAAATGAAAAATATTAGGCTTGAAACAAATTTTAAGGAGAGGACAAAAAACTAGTTGCAAAATCAAAAAAACAGTTTACTGACTCTTTCTACAAGAAAATCTGGGCTACCATAAGAAAGTAAAAACCGACCTAAAGGCAAAGACAAAAATGTTGGATGGAAGGGCAATATCCTTTTGTTAATATATGCAGTCCCACATGGTGATTCTTGAGTTAGCTCCAGACTCATGGTATCGACGAATACTACTTTAATCAGAGTTTCTTTTTTGTTTAATCAAACTTCTAGACTGGAACTGAGATGAACTTCCAGTCCTCGCTCTGTCACTATAAACACAAGGTCATGGGCTTGATTATAGTCGTAGAAGTATCATTTCCTTTGACAATAATATTCCCATCTGTCTGTCCCAATCTCACTCAAGGGTTAATTGGGTACCAGAAGGAAGCAACCATCATCGTGATTCCTTCGTCATTATCATCCTACCGCTTATAATCATTTAAGTATGTTTAGGAATTATAATGCACATGATTGGCACAAGACAATGTCTGTTCATGATTAATAACGGGATGGCCCTAAAATACATCCTATTCCCTGCTCAAGACTCCGGTGCTTTTTTCCCTCCCTCCTTCCCATCTCACCATCTCTCATTTCTCCTATCCTCCCCTACTTCACTCCCTTCCCGTTTTTCTCTACATCCCATCTCATTCCCCTTTCCCTCCCATCCGTCGTCCCTTTTCTCTCGCCATCCCACCCCTCCCTAGATTGCAAGCACATACCCTAGACTTTCAGTGTGTGCATGCGCAGATCATGATACAGGGTGTGCATATTGTGTGACTACATCACACACATACAGCATTGCTCTACCCTCCTTCGGGAGAGCATGACGACACGCAATGCATACCCTGTATCACTCTCTGTGTGTGCGCACAACAAAACCCAAGGGTCTGTTCTGGCAGAATACCCCCTCCCCTCCCCCTCCCCTTCTCTCTCCCTCCCAACCTCCTATCTCCCTCCCAACATCCTATCTCCCTCCCTCCCTCTCTCCCTCCCCATCCTCTCCTACCTACAATGTCACCCCTTCCTTCCTTCATCCTTCCCACCCAATCCCCTCCCATCCCTCTCTGCCCCTCTCTCCTCCTCCATCCTCTCTCAATCCGTACAATCCTCCAATCCAATCTCTCTCTCTCTCTCTCTCTCTCTCTCTCTTTCATGTTCCACTTCTTCAACATTTTTTTTCTCTCTCTCCTTCATGATTCAGTCTCTTTCATCAATCGCTAATCATCATAAGAGCGAATGATCAACACAAAACCCCACAAAAATATTCCAAGGGGAAAGGCTCAAATCTCAAATTCCCTGATCACCGTGATATCCTCATTTCCAGGCAAGTCTGGTACCAGGCAAGTCTGGTACCAGGCAAGTCCTATGACTTATTCTTAAAGCGATTGTTGCTATGGCAGTATTCTGCAACCAACTCGTGTTTGTATGCTTGCTCAAAGAACAAATTTAACTGTTAAACATATTCCAGTCAATCAAAATCCTAAACATGAACAATAGAGGTACATAGAATACATATGCAATCAACAGGATAATGAAAGAGAAAGAAAATTTAGAAGAATGATACAGCTCTATTAAAGGGAAATCAATCAACTTATACAGCATACATTGCATACAGTACAACATAGTAATGAAAATGAAAAAGAAAATGGAAACTGCCAAAAATCAAATTTGTGGTTCTGTAATGGCAGTCCCAGGATAATCTTTTCGTAAATATTCATGTGCTGAAATTTTCTAAAATGAGAAAGAGAAATGTGTGTCTGAGTTTTCAGTGGGAAGTCGAGGATGATTAATGGACAGAATAAAATGTTAAAGTTTAGATTTAGGATGATTTAAAGGTAAATCCTGTTTTATTTCCCAGGAAGAGAATTCTAAATATTAAACAGGATCTTTATTATCTAAATGAGAAGTAGGACAAGTAGAATAGAACATCTAATGCATGATTCTTGTGAACGTGGACTGTCCACTGAAAAATGACAATACAGAGCATGATTCTCTTGACCTAATACTATATGTAACAAATTTTTTTTCCAACTACAGTCAAACCTGTCTATAGTGGCCACTGTCTATAGTGACCACCTGTATATAGTGGCCACTTAAATTGATTCCCTTCAGGTGAAAATGCATGTTATAGAACCTGTCTATAGAGGCCACCTGTCTACAGTGGCCACTTTCTCTGTTTCCTTTGGGGTGGCCTCTGTAGACAGGTTTGACAAAAATAAGGCATGCCCATCCTATAATTAGAATTATTCCTAATGACTGCCAAGTGTATTACAATACCCTACATTGTTCTTCAACTGAACTCACAATGCTTGTAAACACAATCATTTACATTATGAGTCATATTGGCAGGAGAGGTCAAGAAAATATAATCATACCTAGAGAAGAAGCCAACTGTAGCAAATGAAATGATTTCACTGTCCAAACACATCCAAGAGATAAATATTATGCTAAACACCTAGCATAAGATTACAAATTTAAGTCGATTTCTATAAAAGATCAAATCAAATAAAAAATGGCAGGATCGACTTGGTTTAATGGAATTTCATTTGCCTCAACAGCTTGTCCAGCAACCAAACTAGAAGTATACTTTTTGTGATTGTTTGGGTCTGGTTCCCACTTTGTTTAGAACTACATGTATTATGGAAAATAATCATTCTATGGGAACTAACTGGTTTAATTAGTCGATTCAAAGTATGAGAAAGACAAATTGTTTTCAATGAATGATTCTTTCAAGCAAAAACAATGCTACTTATTGTTTTGGCTTGTTTTCAATATTAACTTGAATAAGCAGATTGAGGGAAAAAATTAATTTAGCAAAATCAATTTACAGGTTTTCAAAGGTCATTGTAGAAATTACTCATAGCCGATATGAAATTTGTTAATTTTGATCCAAATTTTACGATCACAAACAAAATTCCCCAAAAGTTGTATAAGAACATCATTGAAATTGAGATATGATCTGTTAATAATGTATAACATAGTGTTACAATGTAAATTAACTGTGGGTGCAAGGATTGTTAGGTATTACAGTGCAGGCGATGGGTAACAGCTGACAAAGCCGGGCTAAATCCTCCTAACAATTCTGCAAATAACCTACACTGTAGGTATATTTACTCTGATACATGTAGCAATCACACATTATTATTATGGCCAAGTAAAAAGTAATTGTCTGGCTGCTTGAGACGTACATTTCTTTTAAAAATGGCGTTAGTGGTTGGAAACGCCAGTAAAAAGCGTCATGTGTATGTTGTAATTGTTATCTTTTTTATTACACTAAAAAATGTATCATCTTTTTTTTTCAGTTTTGAGATTTTACATGATGAATTAGACTCATACAGTTTCTTCAGCCTCTAAATCCCTAAGAATGAACAGATGCCTATGGCTGTCTACTGGAAAATAATGACTTAAATGTAGGGGCCAAGAAATGGTAAGTAACTATCGTAAATGACTCTCTAATACTTTATTTCATATGTATAATTATGAATTAAAAAAAACAATTAGGTAGGATTGATTACAGAGTCTATACATATCTACTGTTAATTATTGTAATCCCATGTTCCCATGTACATAGATCATAAAGTGAAGGCTGTAACATTTTGGAGGAAAAAAAATGAAGGGAAAGGGGCAAATCTGAGGACTCTTTTTTGTAAGCTTGTAAGGTTGCTGGTAAAATGAAATTTACAAACTTTCTTGGTGTAAGATTTGGGAAAGGCACTTCGCCCCCTCCCGAGTAAAGTGCAATTCTGGCTATCTGCCTCTACAGGGATAAATGGGACTTTACACTGAAGCACGATGAAGGTGTAATAAGAGGTGAGGGGGAAGAAATAATTTAGAATGTTGACCAGAGACTAGCGGTATAATCTGTGACATATTTATAGACTGGTCTCTAATAGCAAGACAAGCGTCTGGCTGTAAATGACTCTGTTTCCATGATGTATCTCATCTGTTCTATTGTCAACCTTGGCAATGGCTTCAGTTAAACAGGTTCTTGAGGTAGACAGAAAATATATAACTTGTGTATTGTTTCAAAGGGAACCAACCCCTAGAATTGTCATGTTTTCATTGAATGAAGAAAAATTAGATGAACAAACTGTGAAAATTTGAGCAAAATCTGACAATTCATTCCAAATTTTCAGATTCACCGAGATATGACAATCACTACTAGTGCTGATGGGGATTCGTGCGATTAGCAACATCAACCAAATCTGTGAAGCCATGTCAAACAACTCCTCATTCTCTTTGTACATAGAATTTTTCTAAATTGATTAATGTAAAATATCATAGTTGAGTTTTAGGACTGATCTAAGAATAATAGGTTACAAACAAAATAAAATATTGGAAAACTTTAGTTTGAATCCCCCATGCTGATGGACACTGATTGTGATTGCGTGTAGGTGGACAAATCAGTTCTAAAATTAGCCTGGCCGCTAGCCACTGGCCATATGCTTCTAAACAAGGTTGAAGGTTTGACCAACAAATGGAAATAACTCACTTTCTAGCCATTTTGAGGTTTGGGTACTTTCCCTCTATTTACTTGTTAAGATTATGTAATGCGTAGTATTAACAATATAATAAAAATATTCAGGTCAGCGAATATCATCCATTCCTTCATCAAAGTGTCTCCAAGTGTCCTACAAAAACACCTCAAAACCCATCTTTATAATTCCTAATTTAGCTGAATGTAGGTCTTTTTAAGCAGCGCTTCGTACCCTCTGGAAAAAAACACGGGGTGTATTAAAGTGCAAATTAGAATTCTCAGCTACATGTACCTTGTCTTCTCAAAATTTATTATTTCTTTTTGTTAATCATCATTGTTTTACTTTTTCATTAGATGTAGTCTAGTAACTAAGTTTGTAGAAAATGTTAAGTTATGTTATTTGTAAATTGCAAATTGTTAGAATTGTACAGCGCATAGAGAATTCCTATGTTTTATTATGCGCTTTATAAATATTGAATTATTATTACTATATTATCACCATAAAACCACAAAAAAACATGTGTGTGATCTAGGAATCCCACTGGGCTGCTAATGTTCTGTATTTTATAAACAAGAAAGCAAACATCCTGACAAGTAGTGTATCAATTAGGCCAACATGGGCTGGGTAGAGTGCAGCACAGAATGAATGAATTTCATGCTGAGGGAAACTAATGCAAAATTTACTGAAGCTAGGGATCCTAACCCACGGCCCTGTATAACAATAACAGTCTTGACAACAACGCTTTTACAGGTACATGTATATGGTGCAATAAATAAACAATTAAACAAAACAGTCTTGATAACAGCGCTTTACAGGCATATGGTGCAATTAATTTCTTAGTAATGAACATACATTGATGTCTGCCTTACAAGAAAACATCCACCATAACTAGTTTCTAAATCGCTGTATCTATTAAAGGTGTTCCCTTTTGCCTGTCAGCTACTAAGTTGTACCCCTTAATTTTGCCCTTTCCTTCCAGTCAGGAATCATGAAATTACATTATTCCGTGCTCAGGGAAAAGCATAGTGTATTCCTTGCCAAATTTTGGCAACAAATTTTCATTACAAGTGATTACATCTCGGGGCCTTGTGTTCTGTTTTTGTCATACACAGAAACATGATTAATTCCATTTTAATCAGCTCAAATTATTTCTAAATTAGTGTACATATAATTGCATCATGTTTTATTGCCAATTAGTTTGCAGTAAATTCTTATTAGTCATGTTTTCATGTCATGGTAACTGGTAATAATGCTGGATCATTTTCAAGGCACAAAAGCGATGTGGGGAGATCTGCTAAGCTCATGTTCTGAAACTTCATTAATTATGTTTTCATACATGACTTGCAAATAAATACGTTGTGTATTGTGAGCTATAACTTTTCTTCTTTTTTTCCTCTCCTTCCTCTTTCCCCTTCTTTGTCCTTCATCTTTCACTCTCTCCCTCTTTCCCTCTTTCATCTTTCACTATTTCCCTCCTTCATCATATTCTTCTCACTGTTATTTGTCTTTTTTTATCATCTCTACACTTCTTTCTCTTTTCCCCTTCTTTCTCTTTCCTTTCTTCCCTCTTCTGTTTTCCTTTTCATCTGATTCATTCATTCTTCTTCTTCTTCTTCTTCTTCTTCTTCTTCTTCTTTTCTTCTTCTTCTTTTCTTCTTCTTCTTTTTCCTTCCTCTTCATCTTCTTCTTCTTTGTCGTCTTCTTCTTCTTGTCCTTCCTTTGAATAAAGGACTTGGTGGCTATAATCATTAAGCCTTTAACCAGTGTTGAAGTACATATGTACTTTGATAACTTTCCCCAGTAAATTCAAGCCTTAATGTGCATTCTTTTCAAAAGCTTTCACGATGATCCCTTAACCCCTTACTTTCCACATTAATTTTTTTGCAAGTACATTGTAACTATTTATTAAAGCATGTTAGAAAACCACTATCCTAAAATATCATCTTAATGATCACAAATACATGAATGCCTCCAGACTCCGTTCTGGTTATGACTGGCAATAAATATTACCGATATTGAATGAGTGCCAAAATAATTTTAAAGGAAATTTAAAATGATCACAGGCTAATAAAGATCATAAAATAGGTTTCATTAGACCAGACTTTTCTTCTTGTGGTCCCTGGTGATTTCAATGTGTGCTAAATATCTGTTATATGTTTTTAATCATTTTTGCACTAGTTTGATTTTCATCTTTTTTAGCTTCATATACTTTTCTGTGCATCTCAAATATAATTATCTCCAATGATTTTATGTACAAAGACTCAAAGATATATCTGTAAATTCACATATGAAATCTATTTTGATAACAATCCCAGATCAAGGGTCAAGAACCAAATGGCAAACGGCAACCTCAAGTTTAAACTTATATCTCGACTAACAGTATGTTCAAACCCTGAAAATTTATACCAGGGAGGTGTTTCACCCAGATAAGAAAGACTTTACGCACGACTTTACGTTCGACTAGTATCCCTTCTTGCGCGTAATCATTCATAATATTGCATCCATTCAGCGCAAGAAGGGATACCAGTCGGACGTAAAATCGTGCGTAAAGTGTTTTTTATCTTGGTGAAACACCTCCCTGGGCTCCATAACAAAAAGGTTCATGATTAATCGTTAATTTCAAAGAGCAACTCTGATTGGTTACAGGTCAGTCTGTCGAACATGCAAGCAATGAAAATCTTTGTCGGCTATTTTCATTCGTGACTAATTGCGAACCTTTATATTACGAGGCTAAAAACTGTATAATTCTCAGATGAAAAAATGTGACAGGACATTAACTAAATATACGGCATATGGGAGAACCTACGCATAGAATTTTTACACAGGTCGGTCAAATAAAATGCATGCACACTCCGTCAAATACAAAAAACTGATTCCAATTTTATACTGTATTGGTTATTTCGTTCTCAAGTTTTGAACTAAGTAGCATTTGCGGTATCCCCTATAATCGGTAGCGAGAATTCTTATGCATGGTGCTGGGCCAGTCCTTGTCAAATGTGTGTCCAAAATAATGACAAATCAAGATTTAATTCCATTCTTTAATCTGTCATACACTGTGTGAGCAGTGTCACAAAATTCTTCTCATTCACAATGGGCAACTTCAAGGTCAGAGGTCAGAGGTCAAAAGAAATGGGTCAAATGCATGGCATACAAATCTCACAGAAATGCCTTAAAATCTGCACTACTATTAACAACATTTGTTCCAGCATGTCCCACAAAAATATATATGTTTTATTTAGCCCTTGGTGGGACATGGTGGGAAGCTGTTACCTATAAAATCAATACAAACTGCTGAGTAGCAGAATTTTTTGGAACAATGAGTCAAATATCGATGCTACAGGTGGCAAGCTATTAAGCAAACACTATTTTCTGAAACAGGATCTTATTGTTAATAACCGGTCTCTGGAATACAACGTAATTACGTTAAACGAACATAAATTTGAATATATAAGTAAACCTGCCTATTGGGGTTAATCTTATACCGATTAAGACCAGAATTGTGATTCTTTTTTTTCAATGCGTCAGATGGGTACTTTTTGGAGCTACAGGTGGCCAGCTATTTAGCAAACACTATTTTCTCAAACAGGATTTCATCATTACAAATCAGTAGCAGACACCTGTAAACTAAGCTCCTAAATGTAATTGAGTTCATTACTACACAATTACCTCATTTTGAGCCAACCCTTTTTTTTTTCAGACGGGAGAGGATAGATATTGTCGATGTATGAGCACATGCTCAACAGCACTAATATTTCATACTGATAAGCTGTTCATATCTTGGTGGTGTCATTTTCTTTGTCACATAAAAATTTCCATTTAATACAATGCACATTCATGAATAATAAAACTTGAATTTGAATAGCGCTTTTTTCCAGATGATACAAAGTTCTGCTTAGAAAGACCTACATTTATTTTTAACTAATAAAAATAGATTTTGAGATGTTTCTTAAAAAAGGTCGAGTGAATCGGTACTGCAGAGGGGCCCTATTCCAAAGTCATGCACAAACACTGTCAAAAACATGAAAATAACATCACACCCTTGTATCAAACCGGTTTGAAATTGCAAGAATAGGTGTATGGTAAAATATTGGCTCATACATATTACATTATATTGAAAGATAAAATTATTTTAAAAAATATGCTTCAGGATTTATATTCCAAATGTCATTGTTGGCACCTTTCATTGTCCCTGTACTAATTGGTGACAATGCCTATGTTGTGTTTCATATATACAGACTCTATAGATTCACAATAGACTGGTGAATCTTTTCCTGCACATCCCTGTTGCTGAACGAGCACCTGAGAAATGGTCCCCAGTCTACGTACAGTATCTTGCATAACTCTACAAACAGCTTTATGACACATCTATCACCATGTACATCAAAATGCTATTGAACTATAAATTTTGAACATACAGGTGTATCTAAATAGTCAACCCTGCTTTAGCAACCACCTGTATAGACAGACTACCTGTCCATAAAAGACCACCTTTTTTTACTCCCTATAGTGCAATTTACATGTAAATGAACCTGTCTACATAGACCACCTGCTGTTAGAGACCACTTTTACATGTATGTCTTGCTTGGGTGGTCTTTAAACTACAGGTTGGACTGCATTGGCTTTGGTACACAAATATTATGTTATCATTACATAAATTCTAACCAAACAATTCAAGACTTCTCAACTTCTCTTACACCCCCTCCCCTCACCTTCCGTTTCTGACACAGGAGAGTGAATCATTAGCATCTTGAGTTAAAGGTGTCTGTAAGATTAACACCTGTACCAATATGCATAATGTAGGCCTTTGTACAGTACAGTACCTTTGAAGTTGAGTAATGATGACTAACTTTTCAATGATTTCATGAGCAAGAAAGAGATAAATTGGGGGGGGGGGGGGGGGCTGCATACTATATTTTGAGCTAGTGCCTCTTATTTCTTATTTTTCAAACAAAAGTTATGTTTTCATATAAACTTCAGCTGCATGTATTTTGTTACAGTGTAAGTACCGGTATGAATATTTTGCTAGCTACATGTAATATCACTCTAAATGAGCAGAACAATATACAGTCAAACTTGTCTTAATGGCCACCTGTCTATAGCAGCCACCTGTCTACCGGCATAGTATCCTCCTACATTGGTTCCCTCCAGACCAAAATGAAACTTTCTATAGAGATCACCTGTCTTCAGTGGCCACTTTTTCTGTTTTCATTGAGTGGCCACTATAGACAGGTTTGGCTGTATATCATCCACTGATCCCATTGTGATCCTATTGTCCTAGGTTAAAGTAAAACTTGCAACGTAGTAGAGAAACTAGTGCAATATAAACTATGAATCTATTGGAAAGAAGCTGGAACAAAATCATATATGCGTTACACAAAATATCAATATTCTCGTTTATCACGCCCCTTGGATTAAATAACAGAATTGATGCAACGGTCTGGAAATACTTTGTTATTTTACTTTGCCATCAAATAAACTAGATACACTACTCAAAATTAGTATAAGGGATCACTTCTTCATTGTTCCACTTTGATAGGGGTTCACTTTTCAGGATGTTTAGTGGAGCAAGTGATATCTTTCAACAAATGAAATAAATGTAACTTGTGTGTAAAATGATTGCAGTTTGTTTGATATCATGTAAACGAGCTGCTGTTGGGGTATTTCAAGAAATATAGGACCTCCTACAAAATCTACATTCAAACTTTGATTGTGATCCCCATTTTCTTTGTTGTGTACCGTAAATAATTAGATAGTATAGAAATATACAATGACTCTCGAGGTTCTGGTTAAAACTATTCGCACGAATGAGCATATCAGATAGTACCATACTCCCAAGGGCCAACGGCCCAAGGGAGAATGATACTATCTGATGGTCATGAGTGCGAATAGTTTTAGCCAGTACCGAGAATCAAGTCATTGTATATTACTTTTATATCCCTTCTTACAACAACAACATTAACAATAAAGTAGTCTATTGCAGAAGATTAAATAATCTTACCTTGTCTTAACGATAATTTGATAGTCTGATAAATTGTTTTTCTAGTCTCTGGCTCGTCTTCTCTTTGAGCACATCATGCGAACGAAGCCCGCCAGAAGTGTCCCTTGCCGTGTAGCTGGGAAGCAGTGTCTCTATCGCGCACGGGCACGTCTGTTTTAGCCGACTACGCATGCCCGCAAAAATAGTAACTTTTTTCCCTAGGGAAAAAAATTACTATTCGTCTGTTTTAGCCGACTACGCATGCGCGCAAAAATAGTAACTTTTTTCCCTAGGGAAAAAAAATACTATTCGTCTGTTTTAGCCGACTACGCATGCGCGCAAAAATAGTAAATTTTTTCCCTAGGGAAAAAATAACTATTTGTACTATTAAATGGCAAACGGCTTTATTAGCAAATCTATTCATTTTTCTTGCCTGTACACTGTCAATGCAACGATCTTAGTGTAAGGGATATAATTTTATATACTCATCTCTACTATCCTATCAAAAAGTGATTGGGGAACCACAGAAGCAATCATTTTGATAATACATGGAACAAATTAACAGTACTTTTAATGTTAACTTACCAAAAAGTCAAGACTCATTTTGCTGCTAGCTCCTACAATCCTTTCCCTTCCACAAAATGAGAATAAAACTCCCTAGTCCTAGATCCTGCTCTGATCAAGCGACGTAAATATCACTAAATACCATCACTTCCTCGCGTCTAGGCGCTCTCGGCAAGAAACTCGGCAAAAACAAAAGAGGAAATATGCACTCCCTACGTAAACAATGTCTCTCAAACGATCATATCATCACCTATTCCATGTATGAGACGCCCGCAGAACAACGAGAGCATGTGCGCGTACGGTGGAGGTCGAACATGACAAATAGGAAAGCCGATAAGCCTCTGGACCAACAACGCAAGGCTCAGCGGCCGACTTTTCTGAGTGAGACTTTCGACTTTCTGTAGGATATGCGTGAAGGGGATTGTCGTACATACATGAATGGAAGTCTGTGTGTTGTAATGGAGGGACTTGTATGAGGAGGCCAGAGAGATAGTGAACGGATTCGGGGATGAGTCAGTTGTGGATGCTGGACGGGGGCACGGCCTGCCAAAAGGGGACATCCTGCTTTACATACTAATCACCCATTAAGCGTACTTCCTTAGCAAGCCAATGACTAGAACTTATCCCTGTATAATATAGACTTTGTCTGCTTTTCTTCTTTCTCTCTCTCACTATTGCTTTGTTCCTTCTTTTATTCCTCTTCTCCTATTTCTCTCTCTCTCTCTCCCTTTCTCTCTCTTCTATTTTTGCATTTAATCAATTTCCTTCACTCCCCTCCGTATATATTCTCCTCTCTTTCCTTCTCACTCCTTTTCCCTTGTCTCATTTCTTCTTCTCTTCCTTCTCTTCTCTCCACTTTTCTTTTCTCCCTTTATTCATATCTCTCCTTCTCCCTCTTGCTTTCTTCCTTCTCCTCTTCTTAAGTGTCCATTATCTCTCTCTCTCTCTC
>BQKZ01000297.1:28891-42596 GCA_036244855.1 Temnopleurus reevesii
AGTAGATTCTACAAGTCTGTGGTAAGCCTTATTTTGTGTGTTTTCATCATATTCATGCCATTGCTCTCTTTGTCTTATTAATACAGTGAACATGTCTGTGAATAAAGAAAACTGCTGTCGGATTTAAATGTTGCTTTTTTAGTGTAATATGGAGTATGCTTAGATCTAAATAAGGTCAAAAGTTAAAAAAAAGTGAATGAATTCCACTAATCCCGCCTTGAGCAAGAACTAACTGGGCCCTTTGTTGAACCCTGTGTACTTGTAGTTTTTTTTAGTAGCTATATGAGAAATGAAAAGAAATCCATGTATACTAGCCCTTCATGGTTTTATTTGTTTCTGAACAAGTTTTAGATATATTGAATGGCTAAATAATCAAGATTTATGTTATTGACAATGGGTGTCAGTCTACTTCTGCTTAATTGCTTTTATTATTTATTTTCATTTAATTTAATTGAGTGCATTTAATAATAAAAAAGATATTGCATCTCCTAATTAATTTCCCCTTTCTTCATCTTTCAATGATGCAGTCCTCCACCTCTACTCGTACTGTACCCCTACAATGTTCTTGGATGCTGAACTAGATGGGAAGGCATCCTTTACTCAGGCAAGGTTGTCAATATGATATAAAATAATGCATAAATTTCCCTTCTTCATCTTTTATTGATGCAGTCCTCCATTTCTACCCGTACTCCTACAATGTTCTTGGATGTTGAGCTAGACGGGAAGGCATCCTTTACTCAGGCAAGGTTGTCAGTATGATATAAAATAATGTATTTCTTTCCCCTGCCTCATCTTTTGTTGATGCAGTCCTCCATCTCTACTCGTACTGTACCCCCACAATGTTCTTGGATGTTGAGCTAGATGGGAAAATATCCTTTGCTTAGGCAATACCTCAAGGTTGTCAATAATGATTTTATCACATCTTGTAAGTTATTTCTTTTCCTCTCTCCATCTTTTACCTCAAAGCTGTTATTGATACATTTCTATTTCATCTTATTACTTATTCATCTTCCTCTATTTTATCTTTTATTATCTCTTATCATCTTTTATTGATGCAGTCCTCCATCTGTACTCCTACTGTCACAATGTTCCTGGATGTTGAGCTGGACGGGATAGCATCCTTAACTCAGTCGATACCTCAAATCGGGTATTTGTATATATTTTAACATATATATTTTCTTCTCTTCATCTTCTTACATGTATACCAATATGATATATTTCTATCACATCTTATAAATTATTTCTCTTTCTCTCTCCATCTTTTATTGATGCAGTCCTCCATCTCCACTCGTACTCCTACAATGTTCCTGGATGTTGAGCTAGACGGGAAGGCATCTTTTACTCAGGCAATACCTCAAGGCTGGAATGCATGCATCTATATACTCTCAGGGAAATTAGACATCGGTAAGTAATCTTTCTTTCTACCCTATTAATACAGTTGTAACTCTTTTATTGGGGTATGTTGGAGCTGGGAATATAATTCATGAGGCTTGTCACACTGACAGTTAAGTCAGCACTGACTAATGCATTGATTTTTTAAGTTTAATTGGATAAAAAGCAGTGTCTCTGACTGACATTGCTATGTTTATTGGCAGAGAATGGGTGCTTGTCATTTCAAGAAGCTTCATGAAACAGGGAATAATTTTACTTTTCACATTTGATTAGGAGTTTTAGACATTGAGGAAACTTTTCCAATTCTTTACTATACAGTTCTATGTGAAAAATTTGCTACATAAAATATATTTTGCATAGCAATCCTACTAAAATGCATAGCAAATTGTGATGCGATACTACACATTCTAACATGATCGCTAAACAAAAGATATTTTGTGTAGCAATTTGTCACATAGGATTGTACAGTAAAATATTGAAAGTGTTTCCTCAATAATCTAGAACTGCTTATCAAATGTGGAAAATAAAATTATTCTCTTAAATCTGCAAGTTTTGTCACTAAATTATTAAGAATGCACTTGTGGGTGTAGATTTGCCGGTTCCTATGCTAGCAGCAGCAGGGTCAAAGCAAGGGCAGTAATAATTCCATAACTACATTGCTTAATAGTGGGTGCATGCACTCTGTAAATAGCAGTCTCTATTGCTTTTGTCGAGTATTAGCCCCTTTAGACCCACAGATTAGTAGGTCAAACACAACATTTATTCGCTAAACCATAATGGTTTTGTTATAAATGATTCCTTGGATCATCGTGTCTCGCTAAGTTTGATAAAGTACACTGTATAGACTTTTAATGATGGATCAATAACAACATGTTTCTCTGGAAACCAGCTCATGTTGAGTTGCACTCTTCATTTCAAACGATCATATTGCTACTTTATATTCCCCTTTTATGATCAATTAATCATTGCCAAGTACTGATTCCTCCTTCGCCATCATTAAGTCACCGGCTCAAATTCTTGCTATTTTAAAGATATGATTGCATTTATTACCCAAATAATGGCTTAGTTCTTCTATAAACTAGGCATTATTGCCACTTACATACTTTCCCCGTCCATTTAAATCATCGTACGTGGGAGTTTCCTATCCTACTCTAAAAGCGCAGACCCAAATCCTGGTAGTTTCTTTAGTGCTATCTATTTATGAAAGCTATTATGTCTGGAAGGAAAGTCTACACAGCTGTAGCCCTTGGATTTGTAAGGCCATCTTTGTTGATAGTCCTTAAATTCAGACACATAAGTCATTTACTTCCAGTAGTATGTATGTAAATAAAAATCTGAATAGGGTCTATACTTGGAGACTACATGTTGCATCATGAAATGATCGCATCATCTTCCAAAAACTTTTGCATCATCTTCAAATAATGTCACTCTCAGAAGTGATTGACATTTGAAGATCATTACTAAAGGCAATCATTTACGTGACAGTATTCCAGGAAAGTAGCGCCATTATAACTCAGCAGCTATTTTCATCATGAGATTGATGAATTAATCAGATCATTTAAGCCCTAAACCAGTAAGGAAATGAGCTAGCGCACCAAATATAAACCCTTAATATAAATTCCATACCCTGGCTTGTTTGCTTCACAATTGATGTGTCTGTGCTCGTTGGAGTATCATTAGACATGGTTTATGGTTTCATAAGGCAGGAAAATAGTTTTTGGGTTGCCCTCAACCGACAAACCCTTTAAAGTTGACCAGACGTGAACTTGGAAAAACAGGTTAACTGTAATTTAAAAAAAATCAAATGAAGATCATAAAAACACAATATGCAACCTGTAGAGTCAGTTCCAGATTATTTTTTTTTCTTTTTATTCGCTTCTAACGTATCTATAGGGGTGACATTACAAATTTGACAAATGAAAATTATGTGATTCTTGAAAAAGATGATTCTAAAAGGGACAGACATTGATAAAAGAGACATATTTTTCAATCACGTTTCAGTCACGTTTAGCAGCTCAGAACATAGAACATAGAAACTTACGATCAATGTTAATTACAATAAAATGATTGGATAAAGTTAGTCTGGTCACGATATACATGTACACCTAAAATGCCGTACTAATCAACGTATATGGAAAGGCAAAGACAATTGCAAATTGCTGCTGATCAGCATAAGCCAATAAAAATCGTTGTTTCATACGCAACTTACCAAAAGCCCACATAAAATGTATTCTCAAAATAATTTTTTCCAACCGATCGATGCTATTTTTTCTGAAAGGCATTTGAGGGCAACTAAACAATTTCTTGATGCCAAATTTGACAGATAATGTTGTGGGCTAGCAATGATGGGGGTGAAATAAGCTGTTGATTTATGTACACTATAGTCCTGTGATGTGGGTGATGATGGAGAAGACATATACCGGAAATGATACATTAATTTACGCAAGAAAAAATAATTAGTCATTTTTTGTTGTTGTTGAGCTATGAATTTAAAAGACCAGATAGCAATACCTAATTGATTTTTAAGGGTCATTTCATTAATTTGTTCTGGTATTTTATCTTTCCAGTTTGTTTTTTTATTGTTTTAAAACATTTGATGTGATAATTTCAGGTTTTTTGTGTGTTTCAAAGACTCTTGTAAAACTGAATTTAAGTTTGAATATTAATTTTAATACGGTATAAGCCATGTCCACCAAAATCGTTGGGTGACTTCAAGTACCATGTTGAACGCTGGTGTTGGTATTGCGGCAACACCAACACCAGCCTCAACATCAAACTTGAAATCTGTCAATGTTAGAGTTAACCTCTCAAGATTCTGACGTATTTCCGGTACTAGTAGTTAGTGTTGCTTGCAGGTGATGAATGTAGTCTGCTAAACCGAGGATCACGGTCGATGTTGACGTGCATCAACCCCTAGGGATTGGGAAATTGCGACTTCAAGTTTGGTGTTGGTGTTAAAATCATGTTTGTTTCGACTCGTTACACGAACAGTTTCGCTACGGCAACGCATGACATGTCGATGGTTAAAATTTTGCTTTAAAAAACTAAGACAACATACCAGTACTTTATGTTGGAAAGCAATATTTCTTAATCTGGTTTTTAAAATGCTTTTACAGTTTATGATTTAAAATAGATTTATTTGAGAATTACAGGCCAAAAATTACTTTATCGTCAAGCTTTTCTTGAGGCTTTGTGCGAGTGCAAATGACGTCACTCGATGTTGAGGTTGGTGTTGAGTGATCGTATCGCTTCTGTAAACCGACCACCAGTGTCGGAGCTTGGTTTACAGGCCGTTTTGCTCTCTCATCACCAACACCAACAACGAACACCGAACTTGAAGTCACCCATTGTATCTTCATTACAATCTTTATCTATTTGTCATCTTCTTCTCCTTCATCTCTCTGATCTTTTTCTAGAATTCACAAAGGTGGTTTAAGAAAAGTCCACGTTTTAAACCTGGTTTAAACCCTGGCTTTGGAAAATATTAGCAATGATGCACTTATTTCAGCTCATACACATAAAAGTGTTGCAATGAAGGAGCCAATGTGAAAATTAATAGAGCGCAAGCCGCATTTACACGTAAATTTAACCCCGGTAACAAAATGAACCGTCATTCTTTTGGAATCCTGGCAATTATTTTCATATTGGTCTTCATACTAGTTTTATTGTTTTTTCTTCTTCATATTTTAATCTTCTTCTTCTTCTTCTTCTTTTTCTTCTTCATCTTTACTTCATCCTTTTTTCATTCTTTCTATCTTTATATTTTTGCTCTTTACCATTTCCTTCTTTTTCCCCTTTTTTTCTTTCTCTTATTCCTCTTTATCTTATTTTTCTTCCTTTATATTAAGTTTATTTTCACATTTGTATTAATTTTCTTGCAGGTCCTGAAAAGAATATTAAGGTTGGAACAAGTCAACAGCTTATTATTTTGAGTGATGGAGCCTCAGTAAACGCCAATAATAAGGTAAGTTTATTTAATTATAATTATTTTAATTGTTTCTGTGGTATTGAGGTACTTAAAATAATGAATAATGATAGTTCTAGTCTGTTACCACGATTGTACTCAAGGTACTCATTATACTGGCTCTTGCTTCAGTTCAATTAAAATGCTATTTCACCAAAACGTGATGTGTGCCTTAAGTTCTACATGTATGCTGTTTTGGGACATTACCTGTATCTGGTAATGTTATGATTTCATTATTATGTTATTATTATTATTATCTTGTAATGCGCAGTTGAGTATATTTATATAGAAATTGCATAATATATGTGGACAATTATCATTACTTGTATCATTATTATCATTATTATCCACTATCTTGAAGGGTTGATTCCTGTTTCAGAGGTGCTACCCTTTATGAAATAGCCCATTATCTNTAAAACTGAATTTAAGTTTGAATATTAATTTTAATACGGTATAAGCCATGTCCACCAAAATCGTTGGGTGACTTCAAGTACCATGTTGAACGCTGGTGTTGGTATTGCGGCAACACCAACACCAGCCTCAACATCAAACTTGAAATCTGTCAATGTTAGGGTTAACCTCTCAAGATTCTGACGTATTTCCGGTACTAGTAGTTAGTGTTGCTTGCAGGTGATGAATGTAGTCTGCTAAACCGAGGATCACGGTCGATGTTGACGTGCATCAACCCCTAGGGATTGGGAAATTGCGACTTCAAGTTTGGTGTTGGTGTTAAAATCATGTTTGTTTCGACTCGTTACACGAACAGTTTCGCTACGGCAACGCATGACATGTCGATGGTTAAAATTTTGCTTTAAAAAACTAAGACAACATACCAGTACTTTATGTTGGAAAGCAATATTTCTTAATCTGGTTTTTAAAATGCTTTTACAGTTTATGATTTAAAATAGATTTATTTGAGAATTACAGGCCAAAAATTACTTTATCGTCAAGCTTTTCTTGAGGCTTTGTGCGAGTGCAAATGACGTCACTCGATGTTGAGGTTGGTGTTGAGTGATCGTATCGCTTCTGTAAACCGACCACCAGTGTCGGAGCTTGGTTTACAGGCCGTTTTGCTCTCTCATCACCAACACCAACAACGAACACCGAACTTGAAGTCACCCATTGTATCTTCATTACAATCTTTATCTATTTGTCATCTTCTTCTCCTTCATCTCTCTGATCTTTTTCTAGAATTCACAAAGGTGGTTTAAGAAAAGTCCACGTTTTAAACCTGGTTTAAACCCTGGCTTTGGAAAATATTAGCAATGATGCACTTATTTCAGCTCATACACATAAAAGTGTTGCAATGAAGGAGCCAATGTGAAAATTAATAGAGCGCAAGCCGCATTTACACGTAAATTTAACCCCGGTAACAAAATGAACCGTCATTCTTTTGGAATCCTGGCAATTATTTTCATATTGGTCTTCATACTAGTTTTATTGTTTTTTCTTCTTCATATTTTAATCTTCTTCTTCTTCTTCTTCTTTTTCTTCTTCATCTTTACTTCATCCTTTTTTCATTCTTTCTATCTTTATATTTTTGCTCTTTACCATTTCCTTCTTTTTCCCCTTTTTTTCTTTCTCTTATTCCTCTTTATCTTATTTTTCTTCCTTTATATTAAGTTTATTTTCACATTTGTATTAATTTTCTTGCAGGTCCTGAAAAGAATATTAAGGTTGGAACAAGTCAACAGCTTTTTATTTTGAGTGATGGAGCCTCAGTAAACGCCAATAATAAGGTAAGTTTATTTAATTATAATTATTTTAATTGTTTCTGTGGTATTGAGGTACTTAAAATAATGAATAATGATAGTTCTAGTCTGTTACCACGATTGTACTCAAGGTACTCATTATACTGGCTCTTGCTTCAGTTCAATTAAAATGCTATTTCACCAAAACGTGATGTGTGCCTTAAGTTCTACATGTATGCTGTTTTGGGACATTACCTGTATCTGGTAATGTTATGATTTCATTATTATGTTATTATTATTATTATCTTGTAATGCGCAGTTGAGTATATTTATATAGAAATTGCATAATATATGTGGACAATTATCATTACTTGTATCATTATTATCATTATTATCCACTATCTTGAAGGGTTGATTCCTGTTTCAGAGGTGCTACCCTTTATGAAATAGCCCATTATCTGTTACATGGTGATCCAAGAAGTTTCCTTTTGGTTCACAATCATATTTTGAGGGTTGAAGTATTTTGCTTTTTTTTTAACTGTTCTCATTAATAATGAAGAGTTTCTCATTGCCTTTGAAATGAACTGTAAAATGTGAAACAAGCTTTGCAATGATAACTGAGGCCACTGTAAACACTGCATGGACTCTTCAAATATTGCGCAAATGTTTAGACAACACAGGCATTATACTGGTTACTCAATAATTGGTTGCAATATGTCAAATTTATGGGTTAACATTGCACTTTTATCAGAATTTTGGCCTATTCAAACCAAAAAAATTGTATCCAAATTGTGGTCGAACATTGCAATTCAACCATACGTTGTCCAGACATATTTTGACCAATATTTGAGCTGAGAGTACGTATGTTACTCAATGTTTGGTAAACCTTTGCCCAACCTGTGTAAAAATGTGTGAATGGGAAAGTAAGGGAACTGTTTACTATCCCTAAATAGCATAACATTCATTCAAAATTGAGATTATGTTTAGTGCCCCAAAGAAAACATGCAATTTAAATGCTTCCTTGATTTCTTTAACAGTTTTTATTGTTCATTCAATGATACCCCACATGGTTGATCTACAATTGCCTCTGTGAATAGGAAAATGTCTAGACAATTTAGCTAAAATCAACATTTTGATGGTCATTTATCCAATGGATCAAGAGGAATTTGAATAACTCAAACATATTTTGATCATTCAGATGAAAGTAAATCCGCTCAATATCATCCTAACATGCGATAGGGGTCAGGAAATTCCTTGGGGTGCGAATTTCAAGAATTTTAAGATTGCTGAAGCCATGTTAAGCATTAAATGCCTCATTAGCTAAGCCATGTTGATCCATGTAATCCAACCTATTTATGAATGCCTCATTCATATTGTATTGTGTCATGAATATTAAACCTATTATGTAAAGTGTTGCATCCTTGAATGTACAATCTAGGTTAGTAGGTTTCGTTTCTGTATGTGTTGTTGAAGAAAAATGGTATCATTCGTCAGTATATGTAGGCACCTGATACAGTTTTCCTTTCAAATCATGTTGGTATTGCTTTGCATATTGCAAAATAAACAATCCAATTTTTTCTTTTTTCAGTTAGAATGAACCATTGTGCCCACTTTTTTATTAAATTAGTTTATGTCACAAAAAAAACTCACAAAAATAAATGAATAAAAAAGTTTGTGTTGAAAAATCAACATTACCATATTTGGTTTAAAGTTATACACTTTTATACATCATGCTTTTCAACACAAGAACTACCACAAACCAGAATAGAATAAGATTTAATGATTTCTCAATGCTCTGTTAGCTTGCATTTTCTTTCGAACTATTGCGCACATCATTGTTAGTTTTGGGCATAATTTTCAAGTTTTGAGGAATATAAAAATCATTACCAGAACAGGAAACTGTGTCTAAACTCAGGAAGACCAGCTTCTAAGTGATCTACATTATGGGGGAAAATATTAAATTTGTTGCCATCCCTCCACCCTCCAGCTAAGCTGTCATTACCAATTTATTATGTACTATCAATTAATAATCTTGAATGTGTGGTTTTGAGGGAATGTCAGATTTCTTTTGCTTAGTATATTAATTCAAACCACATTTTATCTATTTGAATAGACTTCAGTGTAGTAAACATGTAATTAGGAAGAAGATTCTTTTGAAAATTTGTTTTTCGAAAACTCCACCCAGTACTCACGATGTGTGTAGACCAATTCATCTGTGGTTTTCTAAGGTCAAATGAAATAATCTAAGTCAGAGAAAATTACTTTATTTCAGACATTTGTGGGAAACTAATTACAGTCATTACTGTAGACGATCGTAAAATATGAACCGTTTTGCGTATTGCTATTTTAAAGGAGAACCATAACCATTTTGTCAGAATGGTCTAATATACCCCTTGGAGCTTTAAAGTTTCATATGCATTAGTTGATTTTAGGATCGGGAGGAGGGGGGGGGGCTTTGGTACATAACCCCCCTTTAAAAATCCAGTTGTTATTTAGCGTCCCCCCCTTAAAAAACCTACAAAAGCCAACGTTTCCAGTGGCTTTACAATGTATTGAAAGTAAATGATTGAGCCTCAACTCAAATATCTTCCACTGTCAATGATTTCCATTTTGCTTGTTGTAGTAAAGAATTTGATTTTTATGTAAATTTTGATTTATCTCATCTAACCTCCACCAGTATCACCATCAACATCCTCCTCCTTGTCATCCTCATCATTATAAACATTATCTTCGCCATCATTAGTTTTATCAACTTTACGTTTGTCATCATCCTCATTCTCATCATCATCATCATCATTATCATCACCACCATCATCCTCTCCATCATTATCATCATCATCATCATCAACATTTATTTGCTATTGCTGATGGTCTGTCCAATTAATTTTTTTCCTTGAAACATTTAGGAATTATTGTAGTTCTTAGTCTCACTTAATTCATTTTATTATCAGTATTTGACTTAAAAAAGCAAGGTTTAATGTAATATCTGAGCCCTATGAGAATCAGCAATTCATGGGGTGCAATCCTTTGATGATCTATGTTCTGAGCTGCTAAACGTGACTGAAAAAAATATGTCTCTTTTATCAATGTCTGTCCATTTTAGAATCATCTTTTTCAGGAATTGCATAACTTTCATTTGTCAAATTTGTAATGTCACCTTTAAACTTCCATCAGAGAAGATTATGGGGTTTAAATTCCAAGTTTGGGGAATTTTATTTTAAAATTATTTGACATGAGTTCCAAGTTCTATGGAAATTCTGCACATGATATATTGAATTGTATTATAAGTAGAATAATGAACCATGTGTACATATTCATTGTACATTGTACATTGAACATCAGTTTACCCCTATTTTTGTATACCGGTATGTGCAAGAATGCATTTCGCTCTTGAGACACATAGACACATAATTGTGTACAAATTATTTTTTTTTTTTTAATTTTTTTCTAAACATTAAAAAATGAATTTGGGGAAGCTTTTCAGAGATATTTAGCATAAAATACAGAGCACTTTTTTTTACATTGAATTTCATTTCATTTTTATATATTATTTTATGATTTCTTAAAAGTATACCAAAAGAGAAAAAAACTTACCATTTCATTTATTACATAAATTGAGTGCCATCAAAACATGCGTACGCTGTATGCGCGCATCGTATTGATTGTCGGATATTGTATGTCGGAGTGGCCAGATATCAGCATCACTTTCGTAACATGCTGCCTTCCTGAAGTACAAGTGGTCTTTAGAGTCAACAGTTGGTTTCAATGATTTCATTGCTTTATTTAAATTCAACAATGATAATTACATACTTACATAAAGATCACAATAAAAAATTAAAATCACTCCTTAGCTTTGAGTCAACATTTGAAAAACACATTTTCACATTTTTGTGAAAACATAAAAACACATAAAGCCCCGCGAATATTCATTCCTTTCCCAAGTCTAATTGTTTTTTGAGAATTGTGTGAATTGTGTTTGAAATATTTAATATAAAAAAACATATGACCGACCATTGTCATTTAAAAAATAGCATTTTACACCATTGGGGGGGGGGGGATGTTATCTATAAATGTGCTTTTAAAAGTGTCAACTATCAGTGAATTTGAAGATGACATTAGTACCTTATGGACAGGTTGCACATCAATGTATTTATACATGTGAAAGTGAAACTTGGCGAAGAAGATAAACTCTGATTTAATGTTCCTTTCAGTGAAATTGGTTTCTGTGACTCTGTGCTATGTATGGATACCCAGATCTATCTCTGCAACCGATTCTCCTATCTCCCCAGATTTCTTTCGTTTTGTATCCTCTATCAATATCAGATCTTTGTGTTGATATTGAAAGTCTACCTTCATGCAGTTGATCATGATCAGATTGGAATAGATATAGTGACATTGAAGTCATGTGAATGATAAGATAACAGACGTCATCTACAATGTACCTGGCCCTATCTTCCCATCATTTCCTGAAAAAAAAAACCTACAGAGAATAGAAAAAAATAAAATAGAAATAACATTTTAATGACATCATACCCTTCTTTTCAAGTTTTCTAGTAATTATATTAAGGTCAGATTTATTGAAGCACTATATAACATATACAATGAGCCAATATCATGTTAATTGACTTTTGAAAGTATGATACAGGCCTCATAGTAGTCTAATCTTAAAGAGTATCTCATGATTAGACTATAAAGGCACCCCCGAGAAAGGTAATTGCTGTTGAGGCCCTCCTTTCTTGCCATGGTGCCCCTTATGGATTTTATAGTCATATTTTTCTCTGGATTAGAAAGGTGCCCTACATCAAAATTGCTTTGTATAGATATCCTAGCTCTAATGTAAATGTTGTGACTATTACCCTTCCTTTAGAGCATTTTCAATCATGCAAAATTGGTGTGACTTTTCCATTTATAATGATATTTCTTGACTGAATTCTTTATCAAAATTCAAATTTAGTTTTACTATTCATTTGTGATTCTTCAAGATTTTTTTGTAAAATTTCCACTTATAAACATGTGCCTTTAACATGTTTTAGTACTTGCAACCTACGTGTGGCGGAGGAAAGAGAGAAGCGTCGCCCCTGTCTATCTCTTCAGTGAGGGGTTGGGTGGTTTGACGTCAACAAATGTAGTATTTATAGAGGATTGTTTTCCTGTGCACTATTGCATTAGATACCCCATGTTTCCTGCCATCCTTTGTGTCGATCAGATCAGAGCAAGGCTTCAATCCAAAACGTCTGGAACGTATTTCGATCGTAAAACCCTCCTCTTTTTGTGATTTTTCACTTCTTGCATGACATTTTGAAAAGAATTATTTCACTTTCCATATATTTGCTTAGCAGGTTGAACGGTAGATATTGAGAAAACATTTTCAATATTTCACTGTAAAGTTCTACGTAAAAAAGATAATGCTGGTTTGTGCAAAACAAAAGTCCAGTCCTACTACATTTCCTGACTGGCCTATCAGGGTTCTCCACTGGTCTGAATTTTACCTGGGGGGGATTTTTTCCTCCTCAGCCTCGCAAGTAAACTTCGCAGATTCGCGGCAGCGGCGGCGTAAAATTTGCATTTTCGCGACAGCATACATGTACATGTTAGATTGCACTGATTCATAGGACCCTTTGAAGCTGCTATGTTCCAATTTTACCATTTTAGTCATGTTTTTACCCTACATCTATAATTGTCTAGGTAATTCTTATTTTTTGCAGATTCTGGAGCTCAAGCAAGTCATGCAAGCATCTCAGATTGTGAGATGAAAAAGATGGTGGTCTGCCAGTGCTACATCTTGGATGTGTTGATCTGCAACAATTAATCAAAATCCAGAATTTATCTCAAACACAAAGAATGTAATACAAACATAAGAAATGGGGTCATGCAATCAAGATCTTTAGATCTTTTAATCTTGATCCCCACCCATATTTGAATTATTCTACTTATTGTTATTCATTTTCTATTTGTATATGTAATTTTATATGTATATATTTTCTATCTTGTTTATGTTAGTATTTTTATGCATTTTATGAGTGAAAGAAATATTGAATTGAATTGAAAAAAAAAACATCACATTTCTGTAGTGGCAATTGTATTTTGTTTTGTTTCCTGTTTCAAAGGTACAGTAGATGGCATGAAATCATGCCATATTCAGTGGCATTCAAATTTTAGAATGAGTTATGACATACAACTAAAGTATAGACAGTATTATTGCAAGTTTCCATCAAGATAAATGTAAAATCTAAGAGTAAGAGCTCCAAAAATATAATGACTTTAGTTTGGAAAGTTATAAGAACAACCCAGAGCTGCCAATCTAAAATGTCTGAAAGACCCATCAGCATTTTAACTATCCTATTATGCCATTTGTGTAGATTCCAACATGAACAAATATCTCAGGGAATAACTAATATCTTAATTTATGCAATATCCTATTGCAATGAATTGTCACTAAAATCCCTCTACTAGTACTACAGTACTAGTTCAACTGAAAGTTTTTTTTAAACAGGCTGATTGGAGTATTCTAATATCTCACCAGATATCTTGTCGGTTAACTGCTACCAAAACAATCAGAATGGCCAAGAAATAGAGAAGTAACATTTTTTATTATTTTGAACACACAATTTGAGATCTCGATCTCCCAACATGAATGTCTCGATTACAGAACGAGGAG
>BQKZ01000297.1:52497-96499 GCA_036244855.1 Temnopleurus reevesii
ACCATCATCATCATCATCATCATCATCATCATCATCATCATTATCATCACCATCATCATCATCATCATCATCATCATGATTACCATCATCATCATCATCATCATTACCATCATCATCATCATCATCATCATCATCATCATCATCATTATCATCACCTCCGCCACCAACACCACCACTAACACTACCAGAACCACCACCACCACCACCAGAACCACAACCACCACCACAACCACAATCACCACCACAACCACAATCACCACCACAACCACAATCATCACCACCATCACCACCATCATCATCAATGTGGCTGCTGCCATCATCATCATGATTATTGTTCCTGTCTTTGTATCACAATTCTTTAAAAAAATCTCAGATCTTACCAAGACAAATAAGCATATTCAAGCAACCAGTTTAAGATTTCCCCAAAGATCTGTCCCTTTCATAATACAATATCTCTGTCGGGTGTTGCTTTCAACATGGCAATATTCGTACATTCTCAATTCATTAGTGTAGGCCTCTTTGTAGTGTGGAGGAACACACAATTTGATAGCATTGTTGTCAAATATATACATGTGGATTGCATCCAAGAGGAATTCATCTCAATTTGTGCCAAAGAGAGAGAAATGAATCCAGAGGGAGGTTGCAATAAGGGTGGAGAGATGAGAGATTTTAAACTATTTCTCCTTTTAGATATTCTTGAATTCTGAAATAATGTTCACAATTTTTGTTTGTCTGAAACAATATTATGTATTTTACTTGTATGCAATATGTAATTATTTGTTTCTATTTCCATCAAAATTTAAGTTTCTATCAGAACTTGGCACAAGCACTTATGATCTGGACATTATGTGGATGGAAGAGATCAGACTTGTCCTGACAAGGGAAATTTCAGTCAAGTTTTATTCACCACATGCTTTTAGGTTTATCAACAAAACAGAATTTTTTTTTTTAAGTTTATGCAATACCAAAAATACTGGTCAATACTAAGACCAGATTTTATGTTTGAATGGGAACCCTCCCATGGAATTTCATTACTACACAGAGAATAATTTTAGTTTTCATGTTTGATTTAATAGCAGTTTTAGACACCGAGAAAACATTTCAAACACTTTACTGTACAGTTCTATGTGAAAAAGTTGCTTAACAAAACATATTTTGTGTAGCAACCATGCTAAAATGCGTAATAAATTTTGATTCGAAACTAGGAAAATTATTCTCTACTGCAAGTCGACTCATGATCCACTGTCAGGGATCCGTGAGATAGGCAACTTTGACAAAATTTGTGACGTCATGTCGGACAACTCTCCATTTATTCCACATACCAGATTTCAAATTGTCTTCTTTTTTCAGAAAAGTCAACAATTGTTGCTTTTTTGCTGAAATATAGCTCGTGTTTATGGATTTTGCATACTGTACTTTTGAAAGACTCATGTTCAACCCTTATTCTAAATTTGGCATTGATCAAATTTTGAACAAAAAATATGGACACAAAATGATGGGGTATGTCCGCAAATATATGTCACCAATTCTCCCCAAGTTGCTGATCTGCAGGATGCCCATTAGTGGCAGGGATCATTAAAACTTTGAAATTTCATAACTTTTTTAATGGATTGTCAGATTTCACTCAAATTTCCAATGAATGTCCATCTAATTATTCTCAATTCAAAGCGTTCCGTCCAGAGTGGGTACTTCTTTGATAAAGAATCGATCATGATTGCTTAGATCAGTTTCTCTGTCATTCAATTATCTTTTGCCATGCAAATGTGATTGAATTTATGTTGGTCAAGGGAAGATAAAAATCATTCTACCTTGGCCAATTTATCACATACACATCAATGTAAATAAAAAAAAAAATCACCAATGGAATACGGTAAACATATCTGACCAACCTCTACATCTTTTTATTGAAACCATCGATGTAATTATGGCATTAAAAGGCAATCATGACACTCACTTTTATACCATTAAATTTAATTTAATCAGATCGCCGAAACCAATATTCACCTTTTACCTTGATTTTACATCAATTCATCATTGTTGTCTTTTTCAATGCATACAAAAGGAGTGGGAGGATTGATTGTTAATAAGCCAAATTAAAACCCCATTCATTGAAGAGTGTGGTTTAATATTAGGAGTTTGATGAAGTAGGCAAAGGGGATGGGAGGGGCGGGTCAATACCCACAACGTTAATAACTTATGTTTTGTGAGAAAAGATTTTTGTTTAATTGAATTAATTGAATGACCCCTGAATTATCACTCATTGTCTGATAGAAAAATCTTCATCAGTCTTCTTTTGGATGTCACAGATGTTATTCAATTGTATCTAAAGAAAATATAATGATGTGTCATTCATCTATCATTTTCTTAGTATAAAGTATTTTTTTACCTGACTTATTCAAATCAGAAAAAGCACTTTAAAAGGATTCCTTTTCACAATGAAGTGTTATCATGAATACTAAACAGTGTTGATTAGAAACATTTCCTGCCAATACACTTTTAAAACTTTCCATGTTTAAAAGTCTATGGCAAAAATGCTCTTTCTTGGATTTTTTTTTTGCCAAAGATTTCTATGGCAAAAAGTTTTATGCAATAGGCCCTTGGTGTCATATTTTGTTCACCAAGTAGAAAACTAATTTCAAAAGATTAATAATCTTGAACTTTGTCCATATGCTGTAAAAAAAAAAAAAGAGGAAAAATATTTTTTTAATTTTTAGAAGAACAGATCTTCATATTTAAACATCAATTCAAGCTAATTCAAATTATAATTTAAATCAGTTTTCACAGTTTCCCTCAGGTCATATTTTTAACCAAATCAAATTAGCAAAAAGACACAATCAAGGCTTTAATTCGCTATTTTACTTTTACCAATTTGATATATGTGTTACATATTAAGCTTTGAGATTTAACTAAAGTCAACACTGTATTTGGTACTTTGCGGTTTTATTTTTCTACATTATACTTGCACCCCTTCAATGGAAGATTGATGTGTCCCAAAGAATTTAATATTTTGTTGTATCACAGATATGTAAGGCCCTGGTCACATAGAGCCCCGGAAGCAACACGATTCAACACGACTCTTTGTTAATTCACAGGTAACTGCCTCAGAACAAAGAGTCGTGTTGAATCGTGTTGCTTCCAGGGCCCTATGTGACCGGGGCTTAAGCCTCTTGTATGAAAATTTCATTCTTTTCTATGTTCTCTATTAATCTTAAATTTGATGTTAATGGTAATTTAGCAAGATTTATGTACTACAGTGCTGTAAACATCTCTATTGCACAGGACACACCTTGTTAGGTAAAAAAAAGATGTTTGGTTGCCACCCCAGGGTTCTACAAGAATTGTTTGCACCACTTGCCCAACAGCACAAGTGGCTTCTCAACTTAATGGCCCAAACACAATTTCTATATGCTTTTCGGGCAAGTGACAATCTTATTTATTTGCCCAATGGTTCAATTTTGTTGCCCTGGGCATTCGGGCAAGTGGGTTTGTAGCGCCCTGCACCCACGAACTGACCCTATGGAATTAGCCCAACCTTATTTTGTAACTTTTATTTTTATACTTATTTCATATTTATTTTTTTAATTATTATTCTTTTTTTTTACTTTTCATTCACATAGAAAAGCCAAAAGAAATGCATAGGTGGGCATATGAAAATTGGTATTAAAAGAGTAATTTAAATAATACCCTTGCATTGCTAGGTAAAAATTCATTCCTTTCCAATATACAGCAATATTTAGCCATCTGATTCTAGGCAATTTATTAATTTTAGGGAACTTGTAACTTGAGGCTGAAGATTTTGGTTGTATTTTTCATAGAAAACAAAGTCAAAAGTAAAAAACAAAATGAAAACAAGCTTTTTCGGACCGGCAGACGACATTTTTTTTTAGAAATGGCATCCTTGGGCAAACAAATTCTTTTTTTTTCTTTGCCTTGTCGTTTACAGAGATAGAAATCTATTTCCTGTAGAAAATGATCTCATCTGCCCACTTAAATTTGTCCTAATTACACAAACATATATTCAGTCTAGCATCCATTTAGAATACCACTACAATAACCAGCTTACCACATGCATGTCCTTGTCTATCGCCAATCAATCTTGATATTTTTTCGCCCCTTCAACCCCCGTTTATTTCGTAAGATTGATTTGTGGCATACCTTTTAGAGGTCTTCGCCTCATTTCGAGTTTGACTTCTGTATGTAGCGCATCCCTCTCCCCTTTCCGCATCCATTTTCTGTCGAAGAAAGCAACAGGTAAATTATTTGCATTGTCCCGGGGTACGTCTTTGACCGAGCGATGGCGTCACTATTCATCGACTCCCCCCAAAAAAATGATGAATAGAGCCCTCATTTGTTAAAAGTCAGACATCGACTTCATCAAAACGAGAACAAAAAAACAGCTGATGAATTACCTATTCAACATAACCCCATTTCCTTTCTTTATGATTGGCGGAGGGTGCATTTAGAAGCCCCAATTGAAGTTGCCCCTTAAATATTTATCTAAAATGACAGTGGTATAAGAGCGTTTATTGAGCTCATTTTGCCCTGTATTCTTTGAGTATGACCTTTGTAAAATGCTGAATTCCTTTAGGCTACGTGCGCTGAGTATCGCCAGGTACTGAATAGTATCTAAACCATACCATCTTTGTATCGTACAGTCAGACACATTTTTATAAGCTACTTAGTGGTTTTTTCTCATTTGTTAACATATGCCTAATCTCTAAATGAATTTATTACTAATTTTATAAATATGTTCATAAATCACTACAGAGACATATATCTTATAAAGTTGACTTTAGCAATGCATGACTTTTCAAGTCAGTAAACACAATTGCTTTTTGTAGTACATGCCTTCACAGTTGTTCATATCAGAGAGCATTATCGGTAATGTTTCTTGTATAGTGTAAACAGTGTGCACACTGGTGTGTTATTCAAAATATATTCTGGGCAGTCTCCATGATAGAACAACTGTATAGGCAGGTATTACAAATAATGTGATTTTGTCTGAAAAATTTTCTGGCATTTTGTCAGTCACAGAGAGAGTAAAAAAAAGTCATATATGCTGGAGTTGATAATGAAAAATATTGGACCAGTACGGAGGAGAGGGGCAAACAAGTTTCTAAACAAACTTTAAACGCCCTCATCAAGGTATGATTCAAGGTATGATAAAAATGCCAAAATTATTATTCTTTCTCATGATTTACAACCACTCCAGTAATATGAACTTACTAATGCATTTCTACAATGTAACGGGACTACTGCCATGGATGCAATATACCTTTCAAGAGTTGTGAGAGATGTATTCAAAGAGGGAATTTCTTACACCGATGTGGAAATATCTTTGGGACATCTGGAATTATTTTTTTTAAAGTTGGAAAACATGATAATACACTTTAAAAAGATACTTGTGTTAATACAAAACATTAATAACATATAAAACGTTTGTTTTTATAGCTTAATTTGAAACAAATTCTTTTAGGGGTATTGGTACCACTATATTCTTTGCATTGGTCCACACTGAATGGTCATTGTTTGTAGATGACCCCTATAGAGAATGTCATTAATACCCCATTCATATTGGGCTCAAACACTGCTACAGTCGCGGAACAGTCCCGCGACTGTAGCAGAGTTGGCTTCAGTATGAATGCTCCAGACCCGCTATAAACTATCCCGGGATAACACCGCTCTGCTATAACTCCGCAACAAATTATCTCGCTCAAACCCTAGTAACAGCACCGAGACAGGAGCGGGACAGAAGCAAGATGCCTTCAGTATGAATACACTCCGCTATAACTCTGCGATAAAGCACGTATGGTTTGTTTACTTTGAATGTTCACTCCGCAATCGGGTATACATGACGTACAAATAAAGCAACTTATGGATTTAAATGAATTCTATTATTATTTGAATAATAAATTTTACAAAAATAAGATATATTGCATTTATTTATTGAATTTATTTTTTTTTAACTTTTATTATTTTCAAATTATAAAAAAAGAAATACTTATCGAGGACCAAGCTAACATGTGTTTTGTTACGGAGGTCGTAAAAATCACTGCCGCAGTATGAATGGGTACATGATATCTATCCCACGATAGAAGCGGGATAGCTTTTCCACTGTGAATGCATTTATGGCGGGTTTATAGCGGTGTTGCCTTCCTGCGACAGCAGCGGGATAAATTTGAAAACCAATATGAATAGGGTATATGATACACGCTCATAATCACACAAATCACTGTAGAGGAGGAATATTTTGGATCCAAGGCTACCAGTTGCAGTTCAATCATCATTGATTAATATTGATAGATATGCAGTAGTTATTTTTCAAATCCAAGTATAGGTGAACCAGTATATGAACTTTATTTAGTGAAAGGGGGACCCAATAATTTTAGATATTCGTTCTGGAAATACTTGACTCAGTGGACGATAGAGACAATTTACCTCCTGATGGTTAGGGTGTGTATGGATTCGCAATATTTGCTAGGTTTTAGGGTTAATACAATGTATCTTGAAAAGAAGCTGGTCAAGAGGTACTCATGAGTGAAGAATGATTAAGGGGGTGTACGTTGCTCAAAAGTTGCAATTGATCGCAAGTTGCAGTTGATCGGAACATGCCAATCAAAATCATTGTTTCATGCGCGCCTTGTTAAATGTGTGTACCGTGCGCGAATGAAAATGCGCGTTACAAATTGCAAAGTTGCAGTTGATTTTGAGCAACACCCCCTATGTCAATAAAATTCCCTTTTCATGTCTACCAATTACCACCTGTGAACATAATATACACATACAGCTGGTTTTATATGAATTTTCAAATGGGCAAAATAACACAGGGGTCCATGGAGAAATAATTATATCCATTGATCAGTCCCTAAATGAGTCTAGCCCCATCATTGTTCAGTTACTGCCATTGTGTTCTTCTTGTCTATCTCCCCCAAATTTTGCTCCTTACAACTATAGGGCACACACCACTAATTATATTGTCATTGACTCATGTGTAAGAAAGTAAAAAGTAAAAATTCATCAAAAATAAGTGCTAGGAACAATAAAATTCAGACTTGAAGTGTTAGCAGATCATCTTATTTCCATGAAATATGAAGGGTGGTCTTTTAGCTCATTGTCCCAGAAAAGGGTCTGAAAATTAAACTACCTATGAATTGGCTGGGACCATGTTGGGATAGGGAGTTTTGCACTGAAAAAATTGCCCTAAAATCCCATTTGCACCGATTCCTGCCATCTCTTGGGACTCATCCAAACCACCAATAACTGCTTTTAATGCTCATATATGAAAAACATATCATATGAATATCTTTGGTACGATGTCACCTGACCAACAATGATCACCTGACATAATTAATGGTGTGCGGTCTATAGGTAACTCTGCCTAAGTGGAATTTAATGGGAGTACAAAAGTCAGAATGTTACTTGCATACATTAACGTAGCTAGGTTGGACAAACATTATAGCTTGACCAACCTAGAAACAACCACTGTGAGCTATCCACATTTCGTCTATTGAAATGTCATTATTTGATAGCAGATGAACAAATAGTTGGTCATTGTGCATTCGACAAAGAAGCGTGCATAAAATTTGAATGTATTATGAAACTGGACTATTTACATGTGCATGAACCTGTCTGTAGAGACCACCTGCTGTTAAAGACCACTTATTCTGTCTCCCTTGGGTGGTCTTTAAAGACAGGTTTGACTGTATATGAAAAGTTACTTGACTGCAGTAAACTGCTGCAAACCAACCATCTATTTGTAAAGAACTTGCAGTATTGAAGGCGATTTTTATTCCATTTATTAGAAGGCAGTGACTTCTCAGTTGTAAACATCAATCTGGGTGTTACTAAATCTACAGATTTAATCCGATATTCATTCATCAGCCTTTTTTCCCCAAAGGAACCCCCACTGATAGCGCTTTAGTTCAGTGATAAGCAAGGCTTTACAACCTCCCTCTACCCACAAATTAGCCCAAAACGCGGCAGATTTGCGGACAAGAGAGAAAAAAGAAAGAAGAGAATTGTAGCAAATCAAATGAATGGAAGCCCAAATACACAGACCCATCTATTAAGATGCTTAGTTGGTCGCCACTTTGTAGGCTTTAGCGTTTGATTCTCTGCACCTTCCCTTTATCTTTCTAATTGATTTGCAACCTTTACAGTGCTGTAAGAAAGTGTTTAGCGTCCTATTAATAAAGAGGTCAACAGCCGATGACTTGAATGCCATCAAAAGAAGTTGTCAGTTTATGGTTCTTGGACTTTATTGGTCCTCGATACTGAAGAAGAAAAAATGTTTAACATCTTGATGAGATAGTAATTGAATTGATGTTATACAAAATAGTTTACTTTGCAAAGTATTTTGTAAGTTTTATTGAGGGAAAAATGCTGTATCTGGAGTTTATCAATAGCGTAGTGAGCCATGAAAAGTTCAACGATTTGTGAACAAAACCAGTGATTGAAGTGTGTGGTCCAGAAAATATATTTCTTTACCTGTAGATGAGCTCTTTGTAATATTCTTATTCAATTTCAAGGGCCTGATTTTTTTACAGTATTATGGGGATTCAGAGTTTGAAGTATATAGTATATTAAGGTCAGATGGATAATATTTTGCTGTTTGTCTGTTTTGGGTTGTTGTTTTGGAGGTTTTTTTTTTTTTTTTTTTTTTTTTTTTTTTTTTTTTTTTTGAAGAGACTCTGATCACTAAACGAAAAATTNTAGTATATTAAGGTCAGATGGATAATATTTTGCTGTGACATGTTCTTAATTTGATCTGTTTGAGTTTTTTTTTTTTTTTTTTTTTTTTTTTTTCTTTTTGAAGAGACTCTGATCACTAAACGAAAAATTGAAACTTTGACTCATGTTTCAATAATGATGTTTAATGTATCCACTAGACTTTAGTCATTATCATTTCGGCAATGTTATCTTCTTATCTGTCACCTCTCCATTCACTGCAGCCTGTTTCGTCATTGCTGGCGACAGATAGCCTCTCGCTTTAACTTGTACACAAAATCTACGCACAGACAGCGAAACGAAAGGATGGTGGTGACAGATAGCACGATATGGCCATCATTCCTAACCATTGGTTTTATACTTAAATAGACCATCAAAATGACGATGGATTATCTGGGGTACGTTATACATGTACTTTGCTACCGAGATACAGCCATATTTTATGTACTTGTGTTTCATTTTCTTAGAATGAGTACACACTTGGTAGCCACATTATTTCCATTTGTCTGTATGATGTAAGTACTTTTTTTTAGGCATAGTTATGTTCAAATAACTTGCTTGAAACTTTTCTAAACTGATATAAAGAAGAAGGATGATAGAGCAATATACTGTAATGAAAAAAAGAAAGAAATTTATGAACATTGATTTAAATATAATTCGAATTCAATATGTGTTTTGTATTTTTTCTCTCTTCTCCATATTTCTTTCCTCCCCACTCTCTTTCCTCATTCTTACACCTTGGTCCATGTTCTCCTCTCCTCCCACCCCTCCCTACCTCTCATTCTTTTGTTCTTTCTCTCTCTTAACCTCAGGAATCTGAAATATGCCATTTTCTACTTATTGCTGGAAAACCATTACAAGAACCTGTAGAAAGAGAAGGTAAGATTTTTTATTTTGTTAAATATAAACAGTTAAAAGTTGCAGTCACATTTGCAGGAAAATGGAGAGACAGGGGAAGACAGAAATTTTGTTTGAGGCATGTACATTCAAAGTTGAATAAGTAAGGGAAAAGAAAAAAGAGAAATTGTTTGAACCGATCTTTAAAGAGGAAGCAACGCCTGGAATTATCGTGCTCTGGTTGAATGAAGAATAGTCAGATAAGCAATCTGAAAATTTGAACAAAATCGGACAACACTTCAAAATTACAATATCACGTCACTGCCGCTGATTTATACATCTGCATATTTTTTTTTTTTTTGGGGGGGGGGGGGNACAAAACCTCGGTGGAACGTAATTAGTGCCTAATGATTAACCCATTGACTACTGAAGCTGAGTAGTTCCTGCACAAAGTCAATGGGGATTACAGAATCCCGAAGTCAATGGTTTAACGTGCCTTTTGATTTTTGGACCATTGGCCTATCATCGAGGGCTTTTGGGGTTGATTTTTGTTTTTCTACTTGTAATCCAATTAGGGTGAACACGTTTTTACTTAAAGAGGGTCACCAAAATTCCTGAACCCCTTTTTAGGTGCACAAATTTACTACTGTAAGCGGGGTGCCAAATGTTTTGTGTTTTTTTTTTTTGGGGGGGGGGGGGTTCTAAGCCTGAAATTGTTATCCATTTTAGGACTGACTTGCTCCTCTCACTGCCACCAGTGTTTTGCCGATATACCGAAAGGGGAATGCGCGGTCACAAGTTGGACATTTTAACTGGCACACTTCCAAGGTGCATTATGACATCATAGGCAACCAGAAAATTAAACATCATCTATTGTTCTTCAATTCTTTGATCCTTATCTGGAAAGATCTAGATAAAGATCTATTCTTAGTCAGTATCTTGAGCAGAAGGCGTGGTCATTTGTAAATATTAGATCAGTATTGGAACCAAGGCTGCCAGCTCATTGGCCTGTACATAAGGCCCCCCCCCCCCCCAAATTGTTTGGATGCCCTCGACCGACCGGCCCTCTATAAATGGCCCCACCTGAACTTTTTTTGCCTATTTTGCTTTTCACCCAAATTGAAAATTGTAGTAAAATTATCAATTAACATGTGAGATATGATATGGAAATATTTTGACAGGTGCTCTGTTGCTTTTCATCGTCTATTAAAGCCCATGTATAGTTTTGGTAAAAGCGAATATTTTTATCGCCAAATTTTGGCTTCAAATCTACTTAAAAAGAAACATGATATCATGAACATGTTGTACAAAAGATTGTACGAAAAATTAACAAGTTTTGGAAAAGTTATAACCTAAAGTGTGGAAAATATTTTAGCGTCGTAGGCCCCGAATTTCAGACCAAACATGAATAGGAGAAAAATGCAATGAGTACTTTGAGCCTATTTCCAGTGACTTTGCATTCCTGATTTTGAGCATTTTGAATGTATCAAATGCATATGATCCTTAAATTGGCAATGCAAAGTAGCCTTGGCATACTGTATTTGTTCTGATTTTTTTCACAAAATCTGTTTGGATATAATTACCTAAATCTACTCTTTCATATCATTTAACAGAATGCAAACTTCATAAATGTGCTAATTTAACTACTGATTAAGTAATAATTTTTATTTCTTAAAGCCCATGTATAGTTTTGGTAAAGATTAAAGAAATGTGAATTTTTGGGATATATACCATGACATGTAGTTTCTATACACATTTCAAGATCATAGCATATTTTTCTACGAGCAAATTCTTTTGAAAATTTGAATTTGACCGTTAAATCGTATTTAGCGCCCTCTCTTGGTTATAACAATATTTTGCTTCTTATCGGGCATATAGAAAATTATTTACAAGATTTTATTAAAGCATGCTAAAAAGGAATACATAAAGAATAAATTCTGAAATTTTTATCCAATTCTGTTCATGAGAAGCTGTCTTTTATCAAGAAAAAAAATATTGAATTCGCATCGGGGGCTACGAAGCTAAAAATATTTTCCACACTTTAGGTTAAAACTTTTCCAAAACTTGTTAATTTTTCGTACAATCTTTTGTACAACATGTTCATGATATCATGTTTCTTTTTAAGTAGATTTGAAGACAAAATTTGGCGATAAAAATATTCGCTTTTACCAAAACTATACTTGGGCTTTAAGCCTTATTTCCTAATGACTTGTTTAAATTGTGCTCGAAAAAGAAAAAAATTAACCAAAAAAATTTCTCCGATCGACTGATGCTGTTTTAAAAAATGGCAATCAAGGGCATCCACAATTTGTTTTTGTCCCATAAATGTAAGAGTCTGATGAAAGAGCTACTCAGTATGTTTATGGTTATCTGCCTTCTGTTCTGAATATTACATGATGGTTTTGATAGTCTTAAAGCTATTGAGGAAGTTTAATTAACACACTTGTAAGTGAACATAAAACAAGAAAATGCCGTGGAGAGTTTATAAGAGAAAAGCAAAAAAGAAAATGAAGAGAAGCTTTGAATATTCAGTTGCTCATCAGTAAAGATATTACAAACATTGCATTTACAGAAACGACAAGAACAATATTTAGAAGTTTATAACTGTATTATTTTATTATGTTATTATCTCATTATTACATGAAAATGAAATGGTTTGCCATATATGCCAGAATAAGTACAGCAAGAATATAGCAGGACAGAAAAGCTTTTCCTCTGCCATTTATTTGGGAAATATTATTAAAGTGGGAACAAACCCCTAGAATGATTGTGCTGTCTGTAAACTTTAAAAAAAAAATGAATGAACAGACTGTAAAAATTTGAGCAAAAATTGTTTCATCTGTTGAAAAGTCTTGAACTTTCAAAGTCTTAATTACATTGTGATCTCTGTCGCTGATGGGGACCCTTGAGGTCGGCAACTTCTAGGGAATATGAGTGTGATGTCATGTCTAGCAACTTGTCCTAGGGGGTACATTAGTTGTCGGGGGGGGGGGGGGGGGGTGATTGTCACGAGGGTAGTTTGCCGGACATCGTGTCTTATGTCCATTTATTGCTTTTTATGCACTTTTACTTTCTCAAGAGCTCAGTCATGTTTATACATAAATCACATGCATAAAGCATAGATTGATCACGCCCCTCATTATATTTCTGCACTTCTCTCTTCTCTGCTATGTCTCATGTATAATTTACTCCACTTCTTCGCATCGTAGTTTTTTTAAGGTCCATTCGGCGCCATATAACTTGTATTATTATTATAAAATGTCATTTCATTACCCATAAAATCACCCTGATCTTCTGCAGTAGTTCAAGGACTTTCTATTTCCAAATTTGAGTTCATTTTCCTGATATAGAAGAGGAGAACTTCCTCACAAAATATTGTTTTTGCATGTGATTTCTTATCAGCTTCAATCATAGTTTTTCCGTTATTTCTCAAAGCTCAATGTTAAGTTCAAAGTCAAAATTTCTAATCACGAGATTCAATCAGTAACTGAGAATTTCTGTTATTGTTTACATCTTTATTCACAAAACCTCGGTGGAACGTAATTAGTGCCTAATGATTAACCCATTGACTACTGAAGCTGAGTAGTTCCTGCACAAAGTCAATGGGGATTACAGAATCCCGAAGTCAATGGTTTAACGTGCCTTTTGATTTTTGGACCATTGGCCTATCATCGAGGGCTTTTGGGGTTGATTTTTGTTTTTCTACTTGTAATCCAATTAGGGTGAACACGTTTTTACTTAAAGAGGGTCACCAAAATTCCTGAACCCCTTTTTAGGTGCACAAATTTACTACTGTAAGCGGGGTGCCAAATGTTTTGTGTTTTTTTTTTTTTGGGGGGGGGGGTTGCTAGGAGCCAAAAGGGCAGGAGGCTAAAAACCCTTGAGCCCCCTGCATGGTATGTAAAATCCTAGATACAGTAAATAAGATATCATTTTCTTTTTTTGCTACTTCTATGTGTTTGAACACTAAATTTTTTAAAAATCTGTTTGAGAATACAGAAATATTTTCCAATGTAGATATTTTGTTAGAGAAATGTTTACCAAAGGGTGCTGTTGAAGAAACTCCTCTAAAGAATTGAAAAATTAAGGATTCAGATTAATCTTTAAAGGGAAACAAACCCCTGGAATTATTGAGCTCTCCTTAAATGAAAATAAATCATATGAACAAAGTGTGAAAATTTGAGCAAAGTCTGACACTCCGTTCAAAAATTACAAATTTTCAAGGTCACAGAGAGCTGATGATCCCTGCCGGTGATGGGGATCCGTGCGATCAGCAACATTGACAGAACATGTGGCATCATGTCACACAACTCCTCATTCACCCTACATTGTATGTACACAATTTAAAATTTTCTTTTTTTTTCGTCAATTTAACCAAATGATAAAGTCAGGTGGTATTAAAAGGTCAGTAGTAATTAGACAATTTGTTCTTGATCATCATGAAAATAGCTTGATTAAGTATGAATTTTTCTTTTTAATCTGGCAATGGTGGAGTCCTAAATTTTGCCTGCCTGCCTGCCCTCAATGATCCATCTAGTCTCTGTTCGGATTGGTATTCTTGGCAATTCGGCAATCAGGAATATCCAGCTCAAAATGCTTCTGAGCATGATTTGAACTGATATAGATCTAGTCTCCGTTGAAATTGGTATTCTTGGCAATTCGACAATCAGGAATATCCAGCTCAAATTGCTTCTGAGCATGATTTGAATAGATCTAGTATCCGTTGAAATTGGTATTCTTGGCAATTCGGCAATCAGGAATATCCAGCTCAAATTGCTTCTGAGCATGATTCGAACTGATATAGATCCCCACGTAAGAGATCTCAAACTGCACATTGTCTTGCCATTCGATGATCGGCGTTGAGTCCCCCACCAGACCAACTTGGTAGTAGTTCTTTTCAAAGTCGATCCACCAGTGAGCGTCTTTCCGGCAATCCTCGTAAGACACAGATTTCAAATAATCTAAGCGAAAGAGAGATCGCTTAACCCTCACCATCCAGCCGTGCGTGTAGTGGAATACACAAAGTCCTGTAATTTAAGTTAAAATGCTAGTTATTCATACTTGGAAGTGGTTTGAATTAGGTATAAGTAATGGAGAGGATGGAGGAATTGATATGAAATGAGCTGATATATCTACAAATTGCTTCACTAATCAAATGTGTATGAAATAAGGATGATAGGATTCTCACACATCAATATACAACAAGGATTTTTCGCACCTCTTGCCCAACACAGAAAAGCAAAAAAAATCAGCTCCACTTGATGTGTAACATTAAATTTGGCTGAGCTGTCTGTAAAGTTGGTCAAATGATAGATCTTGTAGCTGGATTCTCGCAAAGAATTTACTGAAAGCCAGTAACTTACCCTCATGGACTTTAAAACCATTACTTGCCCATTTGGGCAAGTGGCAATTTCATTTACTTTCATTTACAATGTTGCTCCCCCGGGCATTCTGGCGTGTGGGTTTGTAGCGCCCTGCGCGCATTCCGGCAAATTTTAGTTCAAATGTCACGAGAAACAGTTAATCCTACGAGCCACCAGCAGGATTGCTTTCCTGCGGAATCAATGTTCAGCAGGACAGCATCCCCATTTATGACTGTGTAATCTGCACTCGAATTGAGTTTGCGTGTGAGTTCGTGTCCTAGCAAAAATAACTAATGCACATCATTTTCTTTGTTTTGTGTTGAATATGCCATTTCAAATTTATCCCCCTTCCCCCCCCCCCCAAAAAAAATGTGAACATATTTGACTTTGCTCTAGAAAAACAGTTTGTGAATAATGTCACTAGTGTACCTTCCAAAGTAATCAAACATCTGAAGCTCCCACCTTTGAATATTGAATATTGAATATCTGTATAGATTGCATTCTCGATTATGCTTTTTTATGTCAGATTCTTTTTCTGTTCTCTACCCTAATATGATGACATGACAATCAAACAGTAACCCCCTCCCCAAAAAACACAAATATATATATAAATATATATATATATATGTATGTAGATATTTGAACCCCTCAGAAGAACAGCCTTATGGCTGAGGAGGGTGTTCCACCCCATGTGTAGCAAATAAATAAATAAAGAATAAATAAATTAATTAATAAATAAAATAAAAAATAAAAATGTTATATACCGGTGTATATACATCTTGAAAAATAGGGGACTTTTTTATTTACTCACTCTGTATATAACAAAAGACATTAACAAAATGTACTGAATGATTGATAGCCCATTTTAGTGGTTTCGTCGCAATACTGCTATTCTTTCATATGGTCCACATCAAAATTAATTTGATATATAAAAACAATTATTACCCGTATCAGACATCTGAGCCATGTGATTTTTACACTTTATCGCCCCGTAAAAGACAGAGCGGTCCATGAATTACTTTATTGCCCACGGTCAAATGTCTATGGAATTTTGCGTGTAAAACTGCGGGCAATAAATTCACGTGGAAATACGCGGACCGCGATCTCGCGAGCAACCACTTTTAATTTTACCATTGGTTTATGTGCATAAATTCAGCGCAGTTTTTGTGCATTGAACAGCTCGCGACGTGCCTTGTGATACGATTCTACTCAGGGCCATAAATGTTGTGTCTCCCTCAAGGCTAGTCCATATTATTGTAAAACCAAAAAATTAAACATCTAATGTATTGAATATGCAACAATCGACATAGGATCATAATTCTATAAATAAGCATTTAACCATCAGCAAAAACGTATGCAACCTAAAATACATCATAATGCAAACTTTAGGGAGAAGTTTATAAGTTATTGTCTGCAGTCCCCGAATAGAATGTGAAAATCAAATTACTCAGCAGTTTTTAATATGAAACTTCATTTTCTGGATCAACAAATTGAACTTTTGTTCAATGTACATGTAAGCTGTTGAATTGACTTCAACAATCAGTATCATTACGATATTCACACCAAGCTTTGTAGCCATGATTTTATCATTGCTAGAAAAAAGTACTGTTGTTTTCTATTACTCTTATTAAAGGGGAACTTCACCCAGATATTAAAGCCCCGGTCACATACGACCCTGGAAGCAACATGATTTAACATGACTCTTTGTTATTTCACATTTAGCTGCTTGCGAACAAAGAGTCGTGTTGAATCGTGATTCTTCCGGGGTCCTATATGACTAGGGCTTAATGTGCTGCCATTAAATAAAGAAAACAAATATGAATAAACTGAAAATTTGAGAAAAATTGCATAATCCGTTCAAAAGTTTAAACATTTCAAATTGTTCATGCCCACCTGTTATGGGCATCCTTGAATGAGCAACTCTTGCATAATATGTGATGTCACACATCTCCTGACTTCATGCATTACATGAATTTATTTTATAAATGGATAAAAGTTGTATTCAACTTCCAAAATCAAATTGAGTATACTTTTCTTGAAAAAAAAAGGAAACATGGAATGATGTGTACAAAGTACAATGTACAAACAAGTTCTCCATGATGCCATCACAAATTATTTCAAAATAACCCATTTAAGTATGCCAATCACAGTTAGAAATGAAAACTTGGACAATTCACTACTGTTCAACAAATCATCTGATTTTTTTTAAATTCTCAGAGTTTGTTCATCTAATTTCTTCATAACTTCACTGACGCGCATTAACATCTGGGGGAAGCTCCCCTTTATAACATTAAAAGCCACTTTTAACTTACTAAAAGTTATCATGGGATAACTCATGACAGAATTCTTAGCAAGCACAACGGTTGCAGCCTCTCCTCCATGCGCCACCACAATACGAGTCCTCGACGGAGGCAAAGCAACCAAGATGATCGCTGTGCGTTTGATAAAGTCCGCAAATTTGAGAGTGCAGTCTACTGTTTACGAATAAATATAAAAAATAATTATCAAGAAAATTATCAAAACAATTATCAACCAAGATGTTCACTGTGTGTTTGATAAAGTCCGCAAATTCCAGAGAACAGTCTTACTGTTTACAAATAATTTTTAAAAAGAAAGAGGAGTGCTCAAATAATGTTTGAAAATATAGTGAATTTAGAGCATATGTGTGAGTGACTACAACAAAATCGAGTTCAAATCACAAAGGTTAATTTTTTATTTTTGTTTTGCGTTATTTAGGTTGAAAAGGTTTTTTTTTTTTAAAACAATGATATGTAATAAACTTCTTGCAGAAAAGCACATGTTTAAAGCTCCGGTCACATATATAGCCCCGGAAGCAACATGATTCACCACGAATCATTGTTTATTTCACAGTTACCTGCCTGTGAACAAAGAATTGTGTTGAATCTTGTTGAATTGTGTTGCTTCCGGGGCTGTATGTGACCGGGCCATACATCATGACACGTGACCAAAAGTTGCCGATGTGCATATAAAGTCACTGTATAGTGATATCATTGAAATATTCCTAACTTTCTTATTTATTTTACAATTTGCTTCAATTTTTTTAACCCTTTCAGGACGATAGAACACGTTTTGTGTTTTGGTCCAATAACTTTTGACGTAGTGCTCTAAAAATATACCAGATATATGAGCAGAAAGAGAACAAAATTCTACACTAGATCTGACCTTTTTTATTCTATCACCATTTGCCGCTATATGCAGAGAATTTTTTTAATGAAAATAATCACTAAAATGGCCATAAATCCTTAAATTGGTAATGCAGAAATCATTTGAATATCACCATTTTCCACGCAAATTGGCAACTTTTCACTTTTTAACTCGCTTTTTGACAGAGAAGATTCCATATTGTAACATAATTTCTAATTGCGACATTCTAAAAAGAGAATTAAAAATTTAAATGTTGCCAATTTAGGAAAGGAATAGTGATTGAAATTGTTGTAAAATAATTCCTGAATGGGTTAATCTATGTGTCTGAATTTTGTGCTGTTTACCCATTGGCTACTTGATCCTGTACTCATATTTACTTGTGCCGAGACAGTCTGGTTCCAGCAGTCAACTGGTTTAATAATCAAAGCAAAAATTTTCTAGCCCAACCCCAGCCTTAATAATTGTGAAGGAGTCAGACAAGCTATTCTCAACACGATATAAACTATTTCCGAAAAATTAAGTTGAACGCAGACAATAGATCCGTGCACCTTGTATTCAACTGTGTGCACACAACAATGACAAGCCAGTTCTGATTTCTGTAGCTGCTAAATTACAAATGGGCATTGAATTCGCGTTCGATCTAATTTTTTGGAATTAGGTTATATCGTTTTCTATAAGACTGAAAGCTGTTTCTGAGGTTTTATAGGTAACAGGTTGCCATGGGTTCTGACCGTATTGTACCTACTAGTATACTTACACTCGCAATTAGGCGAACTGAATCCGAAAGGGCATTCACACCCTGATTTGAATCCTTGATGGATGATACTCCGTCCACGATTTTGACAAGGACCTTTGTGTGATACGTGAAGATGGTAGAAAAGACAAGAATTTTGTTTTATTTTGCAAACATACTGATTGCAATGGTGTCCATGCCCTATGATCAGAAGGGACAAAGTATAAAGTAATAGCTAGATGGATGGAAATAATTTCCATCCTTCTTATTTTGTGGAAGAATACTGAACAAGAGTCACACATGAGAATTTCTTTCGTGATCATGAAGCAATTGTGAATACATGTATAAAGATGTTCTGGAACATGCATGATGTTAAAAGTAAAATGTGAATAACACAACAGCTGAACACAATTGAAAGAAAACATGACAACAATAATGGTTCTCTCAGCTATTCTTATGTGTTGAAAGCAGTGGATGAATACACCTCATGCACATTCCAAAACGGTTGGCATCCCCACATGCAGGAATGCAATTGCTTCAACCCTACCATACTTGGCATAATTGGATGTTGCACCATTTGGTGTGCCACAGGGATTCATTTGTAGACCTTTCTTATTCATGCCATATACATGTATAAAGTCACATTGCTAAATAATACATTGTTTGGTTACCCATGCAAGAATGCAATTGCTTAGCCCTGACTCACTTGTCAACATTGCATGTTGCACCACAGACTAAAATTCGGTGGGCCACAGGGATTCATTCATAGACCTTTCTTATTCATGCCATATATAAAATCACATGGCTATTTCCATTAGACTAAAAAATGTGTTCAGTTGCCCATACAGAAATGCAATCGCTTTAGCCCTGACTCACTTGTCAACATTGCATGTTGCACCACAGACTAAAATTTGGTGTGCCATATGGATTCATTCTTATACCTTTCTTATTCATGCCATATATAAAATCACATGGCTATTTCCATTAGACTAAAATAAATTGTTTGGTTGTCCATACAGAAATGCAATCACTTTAGCCCTGACTCACTTGTCAACATTGCATGTTGCACCACAGACTAAAATTTGGTGTGCCACATGGATTCATTCTTAGACCTTTCTTATTCATACCATATATAAAATCACATGGCTATTTCCATTAGACTAAAATAAATTGTTGTCTATACAGAAATGCAATCGCTTTTAATAGCCCTGACTCACTTGTCATCATTGCATGTTGCACCACAGACTAAAATTTGGTGTGCCACAGGGATTCATTTGTAGACCTTTCTTATTCATGCCATGTACATGTTTAAAGTCACATGGTTAAGTAAATTGTTGGTTACCCATGCAGGAATGCAATTGCTTAGGCCTCGTCTCACTGGCCATTATTGTATCTTGCATCACAGACTAAAACTTGATGTGCCACAGGGATTCATTCTCAGACCTTTCTTATTCATAATAATAATTATGATTAGATAATTTATATAGTGCAGTCTATAAATAGATATACTCTACTGCACTGTGATGTTAGGGTCTGTGAATATTGTTACTAAATAATGCTTATAGGTAGAAGCTATCATTGAAAAGTTTCAAGAAATAAATGAGTGTTCAACAAGCTTTTAAAAACAACAGAAGGAGATGATCTTATTTCTATTGGCAATATATAAAGTCATATGGTTATTGCTATTATTACATTTAGGAGTCACGCTGGGAGTTATGTGAACTGGAATGGAAAGAATTGTCTCAACCCAATCTGAATCCTTGATGAACGATAATGATAATTAACTTTTTTTTACCTATATCTTCATGATGTAGACAGAATGAGAAGGATAAAGAGTTTGGACAAAACTTTTTTTTTAAATCGTGAAGTAAGAATTATTGCATTGATATTTACAGATGATTGGTTGATTCTTTAGAGTTGCAAGGTCTGAGGAATGTCTCCCATTATCTAGGGGAAGTATATACATTTATATACAGATGACAGGTCGAACATCCCTTAGGCTTAGGCTGATAGAGCATGGGCATAAAAGTTAATTGAAAACAAAGAACTTACCTTTCAATTGGCAAAATTCATATGAAGTGTTATCATTCATCTCAACATCAACGAGACCGTGTGTCGCTGGTAATAAGCTCCCATTTTGGAGCTGAACTAGGGTTTGCCTTTGAGGACAGATGATCTTAAGTTTTCCATCAAAACACTGAGAACCTGTAAACAAATAATCCACAAGTAACTCGATAAGGGGCGTTTGTACAATGAAATTTAAGGGGTATATACAGTTTATGACACACTTGTGCTTCTTTCACTGTTTATGGCATTCACCTCAATAACGTTGCTACATATTCCTAGCAGAAACGTCAACATATCATTTCAGGCACACAAAAATATTATCAAACAATTCCGCATTGGCATATGAATACAAACCTAAAAAAGAGATTGTGGACAAGTTTTAGAGATAATCACTCATCAGAATCCGCTTATATTTGGTATAAAATAGAAAGAAATGCTTAAAAAATGAAGTGATTTGGATGTTATTCAGCAAGCATTTGCACAAATGAGTTGATTGAAATCACAATCCAGATTTTGAGCCTTTAATGACTGACAGAAGCGCTCTGTGGATTTCCAACCTGGAAAATGAAGGGAATCAAATTCCACAAAATGTTTGACAAATAAGGCAAATTACATTTTATCGCAGCAAGTGCTGTGTAAGTGTCAATTGAGTGATTTTTGTGTTGGGTAGATAATAATGGAGATAATTCTTGCCTTATCCAAACACTGTCACTCAGTGTGCATTCATGTTGGGATAAGGCAAGAATAATATTTCAATTATTATTTACCCAAAACAGAAATAATTCAATTGAAACGATATTACTTACAGTGAATGAAAGCTAGCAAGAAATAAAAGCAAACCATGCCGTCCATTCGGACCAGTGTTATCTGATGCCTGTGGAATTTCACCATTTTGGACTGATCTACTGAGACTGCCAGCAGACAAGTGTGAATGATTGCCAACTCAAATATTGAAGCCCAATTTTTTTTAAACTCTAAAATAACAATCCCAGTTTTTCATGCTTTTGACTTTATGACTGCCATGTTTTGCTCAGTCGCATTGTTATTGACAGAAGTTGTTTGGTATCCATCGACCGACCCTCAGAAATACGCCTGACCTAATTTTTTTTTTTGGCTCTCCGTTCAAATTAAATATCAAAAGAAATTTGTACTGATACATACAAAGTATGGTTGTAGAGTATCATTTGTAATAATTTATTACCATTCCTTTGCATTTAAGTTATTATTCTTTAATAGATAGCAATTGCTATATATTTCTGAGGAATATATTTTATTTTATACATGTATGTGTTCTGATGATTTCGGTCTAATTTGTCATACGAAATGTGGGCAAAACTGAAAAAGACAATTTTCAAGAAACCTTTTCTGACTGAACGAATTATTCTTAATAAATTGGCATCCTAGGGCAACCAAATATTTTTTTTCCAAGGCCTAATTGTAATAAAAAATAATGTTTGCACTTATAAAGTTTTTTTTAGTTCTTCTCTTGTAGGCATTACCATTATTTAAAAGGTAATGATTCTCGGCTATCACCAACATCACAGGCATAGAAATAGTTGTCAAAAGTCGTCTAGTCCTCTCTTTTATGGCATTGCCATTGAATATTAGATAAGTGCAATAAGGTCAAATGTTTTCTTACGCAGCATTCATGAAAGGGGAACTTCACCCAGACATTGATCAATGGACTCTCAGTTGAAGAAGAAAAATACAATGTTCAATCTGTGAAAATTTGAGCAAAATCCAACAATCCATTCAAAAGTTATGAATTTTCAAAGTTTTGATTTAAACCTCTCATGGGCTCCTTAAATTGGCAACGTACAGGCACAAAATGGCTGCCAACATGGAGAACTCTCCATTAACTTTGTGCACAGAATTTCACATTTTCTTCTTTTTCTAAAAAGATGGACAATAAATCAACAAAATTCATTCCCAAATGCATGCAGAATACAAATGTCCATTTCATTTAAAGAGAAAAGTAAAATTTTATCTCCTATACATATATACTGAGCGCACATCAATGTCTGGGTGAAGTTCCCCTTTAATTCCTTCACCTTCTTCGCTTTGAACTGTACAGCAACACACATCTTCATAATTATGAAGATAATAATCTGCGTGATAAACTTGCTTTAATGGGGAACATAATGATAATGATAATAATAATGGATGCAGTTTATATAGTGCATGTATCCACTCCATGGCATTTCAACACACATCTTCATAATTATGAAGATAATAATCTGCGTAATAAACTTGCTTTAATAATAATACATAACGTTTATTAGGCGCTTAATACGGATGTTTCTAGGCGCACAGTATTCTGATTACGGAAAGATTATTAACCGGTAAATTAAGTGAAGAAAAAGAGGAGGAATAGGTAACATAAATTAACAAAACAAAATAACAAAAACAGAGGCGATCAATTAAATCAATGTAAATATAGTGTGCACCCCCACTGACCGACCCACAACAACATTTTACTGTTTAAAGAAATATGTTTTTAGCAAGGATTTGAATTGAGATACGGAGGGGGCACGATGAATAGATACGGGCAGTTTGTTCCAGAGAGTCGGGGCGATAACAGAAAAGGCGCGGTCACCATAATGAGTATGGGTAATCAAATTAGGTGAAAATTAGGCAAAAATAACAGAGCTTAAGATGAGAGAGGCTACCTATGGAGGTGCACACGCCCCCCCCCCCCCAAAAAAAAAAAAAAAAAAAAAAAAAATGGGGAACTTACAGGTATAGATTCGGAATGAACAGGATGCAGAAAATGATGTTAAATGAGCTGATGTATTCCCAAGTTGCTTTACATGCCTAAATATATCTGTGTAGGATATTAGGAGTACATTTTTGCTCGTATTCTGTGTATTTTACGTCAAACACGTCAATCAGCCATTATTCCTACGGTGTGCTAAGTGCTTTTGCACGGGGGAGCATTGGTCTGAAATGGGCGGTGCGATCGCTGGTATTGTCTGCGATGTGTGAGTTTGCGTTCATTTTGTACACGAAGCATGTTGTGTATTAAAGGGAGAACGACCGCAGCATGATTTTTTATTTTGCAATAATTAAGCCATTTCTAGGTCGATTTCATTCAAACAAACTATGAACATGCTCTAATTTACTATTGAAAAACTGCATTATGGTAATAATTTTACTGCAGCTCACAAACTAGTTAAATATCTGTAGCGCCCTCCTCCCAAACCGGGTCTATCGCTTTAATAATAATAATAATAATAATAGATGCAATTTATATAGCACACGTATCCAGTCCGTAGAGTGTTCAAGGTGCTTTGCATTATTATTACCCTGGCTTTAGCGCAGCGTACACCAACGTACATGGCATTTCAAAGAATAAGTATTCCTAACAGGTACTATTCACCTCACCTGGGTTGAGTATATTACAATTTGGATGAAGGAAATTGATGCCGTGCTTGGGGTCCGAACCCGCGACCCTCTGGTTGAAAGACGAGAGTCAGAACCACTACGCCACTGCATTATTTTCTTCTTATTTAAAAGTATGTAGTATTTTATGGCGCTTCCTGATATAGGAGGGATTACCTAATCAAAGCAAATTCATGTGTTCTATGTTCACAAAGGTTGATCTGAATTATGCGAAAGCTTGCCTAAAGCTTACTTAGCATCGCAGCAAGTAATGTATACAAATTGGATTCCAAGTATTGTAGTTTAATTGTTACGAACTGGCTCGAGGAATACCATGTAAGTATGTTTTTGTGCCAAGAAACATGCATTTTCGTAGAAAAGTAGGTTATATTTTATTTTTTGTTCCATTAAAGTATAGACATATTGATTCTGAATGTATTTTTGGATGAATTATGTCGATTCATTGACTACTTTTATTTAAAAGGAACAAAATGTGAAATTCTTTGTATCAAATGAATGGAACGATTTCCATGTTGGCAGCCTTTTTGTGTGTGCATACTGTTGCCAAATCAAGGAGCCCATTAGAGGTGTGAATCAAAGCTTTGAAAATTCCTACCTTTTGAATGGATCATCAGATTTTGCTCAAACTTTCACATTTTGATGATCATATATTTCTTCATTCACTGATAGCACATTAAAACCTTGGGTTTATTTGCCATTAAAGGGGAACTTTTATGACACTGTATATTAACTTTTTCTGATTTATAATTTCAATATGCATCCATATCCACCACCCTTTTCATCCCTTTTTATTTCATAGCTCTAGGAGAAAAATCAAGAAATGTCATTGATGTTTGGAACGCTCCTCAAAAACGGACCGCGGGTGGTCCGGTGGGTTGGGACATCGATCTGTAAATCATGATGACGTCATATACAGACATTGCTGAGCATGAACCGGCGTTTGCGTGTGTCACTCTATGCATTTATGATGTTGTTTGGCGCCAATTACACCCGCGATATATTTTTAATATGCGGGATATGGCGGATTCTTCAGAATTTGAGGAAAACAGTTAGTCAAGTCCTGACTCGGATTTCGAAGAGAATATTGAACAAGAAGGAGAAATATTAGGGGCACAATCTTACATGTTTGAGTATGTGGTTTTGACGCAGGCCCCCATAGCAAAAAAACAGTGCACTGCAGATAGCCATCCGCAGTTCATCCGATAGTCATCGGATGCCTTGCCACCCGATAACCATCCCATGGCAATTTCATATGCAAATTAGTTGCCATCGGCTGGCCATCTGCAATACCAGATGGCTTTCAGATGGCCTATTTCCGGATGGCCAGTGGATGGGTATGCATCGGATGGCCAGCGGATACCTATGCCATCCGATAACCATCCGATGGCAATTTCACATGCAAATTAGTTGCAGCAAGCCATCCACTGGCATATTGGATGATTCTTTCTGGATGGCCTGCTGATGGGTATGCATCGGATGGCCAGCGGATACCTATGCTATCTGATAACCATCCGATGGCAATTTCACATGCAAATTAGCTATCAGCTGGCCATCTGCTGGGGTGGGTTTTGCTGATGGGCTGCTGATGGTACATATTGGATGGCCAGCAGATACTACCATCCGATAACCATCCGATGGCAGTTTCAAATGCAAAACCGTATCAGGAAGCTATCCGCTGGCACTGTAGATCTCTCATCCTGATTGGCTGCTGATAATTCAAATATTTCTTCTTTCATTAATATTAGATAATGACAGAAAAGAGGAAATTTTAGCTTTGGCAAGAATTAACATTCAGAGATATTTTCACTTGCAGTTTGCCAAGATTGTCTGCGTCAGTTTATCTGATTTCTGAAATGTATGCATGAAATAAATGAACAAAAGAAGAACAATTTTAACATACAGTACATTGCAAAGATCTTTGGCTCACTATTCGCTGATTCGTGCTCAATACAATAGGTGAGCACGAATCAGCGAATAGTAAGCCAAAGATCTTTGCAATGTACTGTATATCAGTTCATAGCTATAGCATATAATAATCTTTGATTAATGAAAAGAATGTAATGAATTATCACTTTGTTCCATCTGACATAGGTTATCAGTGACATGAATATGAGAGTGCAATTGATGGCAAATATGCTGGGCATTCACCATTTTGTCATGTTTGAGAAAGACAAACTTACTGAGGTTCCACACATGGAATACAGTGTATGGGGCCCCAGTGAATTTGTCTACCTCAAACATGTAAAATTTCCAGATAAAATACAAAATTGATAAAATAAAACTTACTCAACACTAACTCAATGCATTCAGCACACAACTGGTGTTCTATCTTCACAAGTTTTAAAATCAAATGATCCAATATTGGGTAAAATATTGATGAAAATGGCATGAGCAATCCACAGCTGTGATGCAGCTTTTTTCTCCAAGTTGGTATTTCCCGCCTAAATTCTAACTGAAACATTGACTAAGCTACCAGATGGCTACCCGATGATAAAGATGGACAGATCAGGGCAATTCTAATTTTACTGGATGGCTTGCTGATGGCTATGCATTTACGAATGACTTTTGGAGAGCAATTTGAGTTGCCATCAGCAAGACATCGGGTAGCTGATGTCTTGCTGATAAATTCACATTTTGCGGATGTCTTCCTGAAAATAATCAATAAGACATCGGGTAGCTGATGTCTACTTGATAACTGGGTCGGAAACCATCCAGAGGACATCGGGTAGCTGGTGATTGCTGATGGGTACCAAAAACTGTCCAAATGCTATCCGATAACCATACGATGGTTATCTGATAGCTATCGGATGCTCTTATTTTTTGGTATGGGGGACTGGATATGACGTCACAGACCCTGTCTGTCAATAGATGTGTCGTAGAGGGGGTATTTCCGGGAGGTGGGGCCTAGCTCTCTGACCCAGATACTAATGTTGATGGAAAATATATATTTTTTAGATAGTAAGAGGTGTATGTTTTGGAGGAAAATGGAATTATTATGTAAATACACTGTACATATGTAATCTTCAATATATCATGATACAGGGCGTCATAAAAGTTCCCCTTTAATGTCCTTCTGTCTTAGCATGCTTGAAAATGAAAGCATCCCCGGCAAAAGGATGTGGCCTCACAATTAAAAGCAGTCATCACTAATGTCTATGAGGTAGCTTTTAATTACTTAGCTGAAATTGTTTCTGCATCGTTTGCAACACATCTGAGGTTATCTTAGTAGACGTCCTATAGTGTGCCAATATCGGGAGGCATGCTGGGGGGGGGGGGGGGGCAGGATCCCAGACCTTCCCCGACCTTCCTAGACCTTTACATCTAAATTTCAAAAATTATTTCAACTAAACTAGTTTCCAAAGTCGGTTAGAACAGCCTTTCAAATTTACTCACAAAGTGAACAATGGGGCGGGAGGGGGGGGGGGGGGGCTCCCGATCCCTCCCAGACCCTGTTTACATCTACTCTTCCAAAGTCATTTCCACTAAACTAGTTTTCAAAGTGGGTTCCAACAGCCTTACACATCTACTCACAAAGTGAGAACAAGTATAGTTCATTTGAAATGGCTCTGTTGCTATGGTGATGGATTCAACAGGGTTACATTCTTCATCAAATTGAATGTTTGCGATCGATATTCACAATCACACTGGCTAGCGCGTGCACTGCAAAATTAGCTGTGCGTGCTTGGCTTAGTACTTCTTCATAAAAGCCAATTAAGACTAGTTCAAGACATGACAAAAGTTTGTTTCCACCGATAAAATGTTTCACAGTCATGAAAAATACCTTGCAAGATGGTTTTAAGTCTAGGTTGAAAGGCCACTTAAAGCAACTTTAATGACCAAGACCGGGATCATTTCTACCATTAAACTAGTTTTTATTAATCTTGTTTAACAGCATAAATGTATGTGGGTCCATATATATGATGTGACCAATATATATTATGGTTTCTTAAAGGGGAACTTCCCCCAGACATTGATGTGCCGTCAGTAAAGAGAGAAAAATAAGATGAACAAACTGAAAATTTTAGCCAAATTGGATGATCTGTCGAAAAAGAATAATTATAAGTTTTCATTTCTGCCCGCAACCTTTGCATAATCTATCATGGCATCATGGAGAACTCAATCACTTTGTACACAACATTCCACATTTTCTCTTTTAACAAGAAAAGTAGACAAAATGTTGGTTTGTTGAATATGATATAGCCACATCAATTCTACAAGTATTTTTAAAAGAATGGTGGTGATATTGATCAATTTGTAACAAAGTCATAATGGAGTTGCCAACTCAAGGATGCCCATCACAGGTGTAAATGAAAACTTTGAAAGTTCTTGACTTTTTAATGGATTATCCAATTTCAATTAAATTTTCTCAGTCTGTTAATCATCTTTTATTCAATCCTTGACAGCGCAACAATGTCTGAGTGAAGTACCCCTTCGATAGCCTTTGTTTACAATCTTAGTCTCTTCCACATGAAGTGTGTTTTATAAGAAGTATAGAAAACAAAATCAGATCGACAGTCCCTTTTTTTCAATAATGGCACTCATTGCACATTCAAACAATTCTATGATGAGTCTTAATCATCTCAATGAATGAAGAGATATGATTCTATAAGTATATGAAAAATAGTTTAAAATAAATGGATTTATCTAATTTGTTGTTAGTTTCAGTTATGCAGTGAACAAAATTAGCACATCTTGGGGTTAATTTTCCCTGAAATTAAACAAAAAAAAGCATCTGCTGTCTTGATTCACTGTATACTGTTTTCTGCTCTGAAAAAATACATTAAAAACAGCAAAGATGTCACTATAAAAAGTCGGACCTGTCTAAATGGCTCAATTTTTGGTAGGTCTTGGTCAAAATACTCCCTTTTCACGTAGCATGGCATTCCAAAGAAATTATGGCTATAATCTTGTAGCATTTGGATGGTGATAATATCAGTTATTGTCTGATCGTGTGAGCATATAAATTTCTTAGGGCCAAATATCTTATCTGATGCTACTCTATTCATTCTGTTCAATTCACATAGTTCCAGCAATACTGCAATTAGTGAAATCAAATGAAGGATAAATAGGAGAAATATATCAAATTTTTCATCGTACAAAGAATATTTTATGACTGTATTGAGAGAATTGAATAAATAAGTCGTGAAATTCAAATTAGGCAATAAAATATTTTAATGCACTGGTGTTATCATAATGATAGAGATACATTATCAATACAAACAGTTGATCTACATGGATAGAATGAAATAAATGACACCCAAAACTTACTGATCTATTATTCTGTTGTGGTGTCATACCATATCATACCATTGAAAAATATATTTAGATATAAAATGGGTCAATGTTTTCCCATCGGGTGTATACAATTGGAGGACCACACTCCCCCTTCTCCTGTGATGTGGGGCAAAATAAGGAAAAAATTATTGTTAGTGACCCAAGAATACCACCTTTTTTCAAAAAAAAAACCCAGCTTTTAGGAAGGCCACATTTCATTTAGAAACTGTAGTGGGCTAAAAAACAAAGAACATCTTAAAATGGCTGTTCAGGTCGTATTTCACATGTTATAATTTTACTTTTTTTAAGTGAAAATTAAAAACAAGAGTTTAGAAAGGAAGGGGTTAAGTTTGCTAAATTACAAGTCCATCACTTAAAAAAATGCCAATCTGATGAATCACTATAAGAACCTTGACATACACCATACAAGTATTCCCTTTCAACTACTTAACCCCACAAGAAGTAGAAAAGTTAAAATCAATACTACATCTCAAGTTTAATCCACCCCAAACAACACCCTCAGATGTCATCTTCTTAGAACCCGGATCATCCCTCCAAAGAAGTAAAACCAGAGAACTTGATCTTAATCCATTTAACCATTGATTATTCCCCTTTAATTAAGTTTGGATTAACTTAAATCCTTTATCACTTAATACTTTTGTTGGTGCATTGTGGAAGAATTAGAAGGTGATGGGGGTAAAGATCAAAGTGAGAGGGGTTCATTGATACTCTATTAGAGGGAATAAATGAGTGAAGTAGGTCTGCTTTGTCCTTAAATTGCCCCCATTTTTCAATAGGTGAGTTTTCACTGTCCCTAACAGGAGCATGCCAAAAACTATGGACTCAATAAACGTAGACTGCCAACAATCTCTATATTAAAGCCCAAGTATAGTTTTGGTAACGATTCAGAAATGTGAATTTTGTGGGATGTTTATCGTGACATACAATGTATATATCTTACACTTATTTTGAGACCATAGTATAATTTTTTACAAATTGATTCCTTTTTGAAAATTTGAATTTGACCGTTGAATCATATTTAGCGCCCTCTCTTGGTTATAACATTATTTTGCTTATTATTGGGCATATGAAATGTTACTTCTGTGATTTAACAGTAGAATGATAAAAAGTTATACATAACAATAAAACTCTGAAATTTTCATCCAATTCGGTACATGAGAAGTTGTTCTTTATCAAGAAAGAAAATATTGATTAAGTGTCATAGGACACAACACTGAAATATGTTTGCATTAATTTTAGGTTATAGTTTTTCTAAAACTCATTCAATTTTACACAATCTTTTGTGCAACATGTTCATGATACTATATTTCATTTTATTTAGATTTGGAGACAAAATTTGGGGGTGAAAATATTCACTTTTACCAAAACTTTACTTGGGCTTTAATGTGCACACTTTAAGGCATAAACAAGAAGTGGTCTCAGGCAGGGATATTTATCACACCTACCAGATCTTAGCTTGAGCTGAAACATCCACTAGGTGAAGAAAAAATACATTGGAAACTCAGCATAACGAGGTGTTTGGGATCATGAAAATTTCAATATAGCCAGCCGAGTTACAAAACAATAATTTTTTTTTTTAATATTGTGTTAGATAGCATCCAAACAATTTTTTTTTTTCAGGAAAGGGGGCCTTACATCATTTTGTGTAGTATTGAGCAGAAAATGTGTATTCTTTCAATTTTTTATGGATCTTTCAGGAATACTGATTTTGATAGTCCTTGTCCTAAGCAAGTCCATGGTTGGTGATCCCTGGAGCGGGTTTGAGCTACCAGTCTAATGAGAACTCAGAAAAAAGGGTCACTTACCACCCTGACCATTAAAAATGGGATGTTCACGGAGGATTGGGAATGACATTTNGGGAATAAATGAGTGAAGTAGGTCTGCTTTGTCCTTAAATTGCCCCCATTTTTCAATAGGTGAGTTTTCACTGTCCCTAACAGGAGCATGCCAAACACCATGGACTCACTAAACATGGACCCCTGACAATCCTTATTTCTTGGGAATGGTAGATCCACTGACAGATTTCACCTTTGCAACAGAAGGTAGAAAGAGGAAGAAGACCCTGTTCAAACCTAGTTTTCGAAAGCGGCTTCCTCTAAACTAGTTTCCAGAGCCGGTTTGGAAGGCCAGTTGTGTCTCGTTCAAACTACAGTCCGGCAAAGTGGTTTCCAAGTCTACTTCATGCAGAGTCCAGTTGAGGACTGAGTGTACTGATAGCACCCACCTCTGCATATTCACTGTATTGTACACAAAGGGACTGTGCAGCACTCGACCACAGAGTCCTTACATAACATACCCCTCTGAGGGGCGATCAGAGGGGTATACATATCGGAGGGTTATGTAAGGACTCTGTTGTTGAGTGCTGTGCAGTCCCTGTGTGTTCAGTGTTAGTGAATATGCAGAGATGGGTGCTATCAGAACACTCAGTCCTCAACTGGAATACTTCATGTAAAATGTTATGGTCTTTTTTTTTGCTTTGATGATGGCTAAATAGCTGGTCAGATTCTTCCTGTGACTCCACCCTTCCATTAACTACACTTCTAACTCCTGCGAGCGCTTCAAGGTCACCTGAAAGTTTAATCTCCTAAGGCCGCGTTCCGAGTCTCGAGCGTTCAAACTTCTGGATGAACTGGTTCCTGGTCACAAAAATCTACCTCGCGAAGTGGATTTTCAAACCAGGTTGGAAGTCCACTCTCATGACCGCGTGTGCGTGCCCCATTCAAACGCGCCTTTTCAGTCCCTGGCCCTACGACTCTGGAATAGTCTCCCCGCATCCCTCCGTAATACCAAATCACTCAACCTTTTCAAGAAACACCTCAAAACCCATCTTTATAATTCTTAATGTAGCTAAATATGTCTTTTTAAGCAGCGCTTTGTATCCTCTGGAAAAAGCGCCATATAAATTCAATTGTTATTATTATTATTATCATGAAACCAGTTTCTCGGTTTAAGACAAAGTGGTTTAACACAGTACATCTGAAGTGGTCGTATAGTCTCAGTCAGGGATATGAATTATCTATGCCAGATCTTAGCTTGAGTTGAAAGGTCTTACATACTTCATGTTGCATAATATGAGAGCCTTTTTCCATTCTTTCATTGGATCTCTCACTCTAAAGGAAAGGGGATTGTAAGTAGTCCATTTACAGAAGGTCCATGGTGATTTGGTGATCCCTGGAGCGGGCTTGAGCTACCAGTCTAATGAGAACTCAGAAAAAGGGGTCACTTACCACCCTGACCATTAAAAATGGGATGTTCACGGAGGATTGGGAATGACATTTTAATTACCGGTAGGTGATGATGCCTCCGTCATTTAGACATTTTTAACCTGTTCAATGCTCTAGATGAACAAAATACTTGTTGGTTGATGCTAGGAATAAGAAATAGGTGTTGCAAGTGGGAACTAAATTTTTGAAATGTCCAGAAACTGGCTGAAAGTGAATAAAGATTAATTTTAGATTTTCTCTATATAGAGAGAGAGATAAAGAGCAAAAATAGTATAGAAAATTACACAAATTGAAATTGGAAAACACCTCCCCAAATTTTATGTTTTGCCTCAAAATGTTCACACTTGTGCAAAAGAATAGAGGATTATAGAAAAAATATGAATGATATGAATGGAATAGATTCAAATGCTAAATATAATTCTTAAAAATTGGCCCTATCAAAGCCTTAATCTTGTGCTTGTGTCTGAAATTAAATACTTTTCAGCTAAAATCTACCACCAAAAATTTCAGGGATTAATTAAAAACTCTAGCAACAAAAACTGCAAATGTTGGAGATCGAGAGCCAAAGAATTGGGGCACCATATGCATTCAGATTTGGAAAGCTATATACGATTGGGATAAAATGTTAGTTAAATTTGTCACCATGGATACGTTCAACAAGCTTATATGAAACGTTGCCACTATTGTTTTATGGTATTTTCTGTATTCTAAAATACGGAAGGTCTACATTCCATGGGTATTTCCTGACACTTTGCTAATGCCAGGTCAGCAACCCTAATCATAGTACTAGCGTTATAAAAAAAATGATACCATCATAATTGGCCTAATATTATCAATGAAAATCTTTTTAACTGCTAGAATTTATGGACGTTTTGGGCTCCTATAGGAACAATTATAATAGTACCAGTTCAAATTAGTTGCATCGATCCATTCACATCAAGTGACTTTTGTTAAACTAGTTTCCTAAACCAGTTCTGACTGGCAAGTTTGGGAGCATTCACATCTTTGCGCTCATGAAATGGACTTCAAGTCAGCTTTGTTGCTGTGATGATGGATAAACAAATGGGCTCAAATACTTCCAGCCTGATCTTCACTTGTATACAGTGAAACCTCTTTATAACGAGATCATTGGGACCATGAAAATTACCTTGTTAAATCAGGTTCCTCACTATGTCAGGGTAAAAAACAAAGAACTATAAAGAGCTTGGACCAATAAAATCACCTTGTTATAACAGGTATCTTGCTATATCCGACCTCTTTATAACGAGGTTCCGCTGTATTGTGTTATACAATCCTCTGTTCCTGCATGAGCTGCATATTGCGTCCACAACATGGCAGAAACAGCCATGCTTGACATGTTCAGGGTGAAATTTACAACTTGGGGCCTCTTCACGAAAGTCCCGCTTTTACAACTCACCCTCCGAACTGAATCTCGGTCGCAGAAAAACACCTCGCGTGGTGGACTCCAAAACTGGTTTGGAAGACCACTTCAAAGAAGGTTCAGATTGTTCACATCTACAACTGAACTAGTTTTCACTAAAGTGGTTTAATGCCGTAAATGTGAATGGGGCATAAGATACTATCAATGTGGTGAATTATATAGTGCTTGTTGGGTGGGCTTTATAATGTTGTCTGTTTGAATGGTTTATAATAATCCCTGTTTGTAAATTAGCAGACGCTCTATNTATATGAAACGTTGCCACTATTGTTTTATGGTATTTTCTGTATTCTAAAATACGGAAGGTCTACATTCCATGGGTATTTCCTGACACTTTGCTAAAGCCAGGTCAGCAACCCTAATCATATTCCTAGCGCTATCAAAAAAATGACACCATCATAATTGGCATAATATTATTATCAATGAGAATCTTTTTAACTGCTAGAATTTATGGATTTTTTTCCTGTAGGAAAAATTACAATGATACCAGGGCAGTGTTTCACCAAGATAAGAAAGACTTTACGCATGACTTAACGTTCGACTGGTAACCCTTCTTGCGCGTAATCATTCATAATAGTGTGCGCATTCAGCGCAAGAATTGATACCAGTCGAACGTAAAGTTGTGCATAAAGTCTTTCTTATCTTGGTGAAACACTGCCCTGGACAAATTAGTTGCATAGACCCATTCACATCAAGTGACTTTTGTTAAACTAGTTTCCTAAACCAGTTCTGACTGGCAAGTTTGTGAGTATTTACACCTCTGTACTTCAATTCAGGTTCACATGAAGTGGTTTTGTTGCTATGACGATAGATAAACAGCGGAGTTCAAAAGCTTCCTGCACAATCTTCCCACTAGTAAATTGCTCTGTACATTTCTCTGTTCCTTGCATCATCTCCGCATATTACGCACACAGCATGGTGGAAACAGTCAGATGCTTGGCATATATATTCAGAGTGAAATTTACAATTTAGGGCCACTTTACTGATGTCCTGTTCATTCACACTTTCTCCGAACTGGTTCTTGGTTGCTGAAAACGGGTACTACCAACGAGTCCGACAGCCTACGAGTCCGACAGCCCACGAGTCCGACAGCTTACGAGGCCGACATTTTGAATAATTGGTGCACGAAATAGACATTACATAAAAACGGATTAGAGTCAGACAACTCATTAATCCAACAAAATTATGAAAACACACATGATTACGACCGAACTTGAATTTTGCAAATGAGACCGACTCTAGGTAAAATTGGTCTGTTAGTCCGATAGCACTATATTTACGTTAGTCACTCTTGTAGGTCTGTTTGCGTGCTGTCGGGCTCAAAGCAAATAATTTGTCAGTGTTGATCTTGCAAGCGTGAAAGTAAAAATGTCTAGCTCGAACCTCATTTTGAAAATTGTCGATGTAGTAGGCTTATATTCATTTCTGTCGGACTCATAAGCTGTCGGACTCGTGGGATGCTCCCGCTGAAAACCAGTTCACCTTGTACACAAGGTAGACTTCAAAACTGGTTTGGAAGACCACTTAAAATTGTCTGAAGGAAGATGTTGAGTGTTCACGTCTACTACTAAACTAGTTTCCACTTACCGGTATGCTGGTCTTACCGGTATGGTCTTACCGGTATGCTGTAAATATGAATGAGGCATAAGGTACTATCAATCTGGTGAATTATATAGTGCTTGTTGGGTGGGCTTTATAATGTTGTCTGTTTGAATGGTTTATAATAATCCCTGTTTGTAAATTAGCAGACGCTCTATTATGTCACTTATTGGTATCCCTCATATAGGTTTCCAAAGTATAGACCAGGTCCTTTATCCAGAATTCCGAGAAGGAAATGTTAGTTGAAGAATGAAATGCATTCCAAAACATTCACCCATTTGAAAATTTACACAGAAACCTGTGTAATAGGGTAAAAGATGGTCATCTTTCAAGCAGGTGGTTTTTTATAAACAGGTTTTATTTTTTATTGTGTTGAAAAAGAAGACAGACCTGGTTTAATTTTTATGAATCGATAAAATCAACAATATTTATGAATGATTTATATGATTGGAATGCATAATCATTCAGAAATATTAACAAAACAAAATCATTTTTTCATTTATTGTTTTTTTTTTTTAAATTTAATGCAAGTCACACATGGCCAGGTTTACTTTGGTTTACTTAAGGTTTAATATTTATGGCCATGTCTTCACTGGAATTTCACTGAATACGAAATTTCACACATATGCAATTTGAAATAGTTTGGAATGTGAAGTGCAAAGGAAAATAAAATTGTCCAAATAATGTAGAATTGGGTTATATCCTCTATGCATTATTATATTACAATATTTTCATTCTTTGAAAAATTGACCTTTTCAGGTCATAGTTTATATCTAATTGGCATTTAAGTAGATCAAGTTTTCTTCGCCATTTCATAACACAACAGCAACTATGGTATTTGTGTTATATACCATGATAATTAACAAGGTAATATCAATTTAGGATGGAATTGATAATTATCATAAAATTTAATATAGCATGAAATGCGTAATTATCATTCATGAATTGTATGAATTCAATGATTGAAAGAGATATTTATATTCATATAATTATCTCTGTATGTCTGTCATGAGATTGTTTGCTGTGATATATTGAGGGGAGTAGCTGATGTTAAAGGTCATTTTTGACATAGGTTTATTGTAGGTCATTTTACATCAAACTATCGGATGGGAAATATTGAAATTTAGAACCCATTTATACAAACATTTAGGCTGGCCTGTATTTTGTTTTAAACTCGTGCAAGCCCATGTTCAATACCAAAAGTGGGCCCGCAGTTTGACAAGTTTTTGATGATACTTTGCGCTGGCCCCGGACCGGTCAATCATTGGTGTAAACACTCGCTGGCCCAAATATGGTTCCAAATGTGGGCCCTATAAATACTGATAACAGAGGTGCAATCCTCCATGTAGATTTCATCAGTAGATTCCATCAAAATATTATCTTTGTGATTGTTTATCTGCAGAGCACCACAATTGGCAGAATTTTTATGTTAATTGGTTAGCCTATATTTTTTGTGTGAGAACACAAAATTGGGGTACCAATTACCTAATGTAGGTCCCGCTCAGGCCAGCCTATATTAAGGTGGACAGTGTAAATTGGGTCTTAGATGCAAGTTTGATCACTTTCAACATAAAGTCATTTGTTACTTTATTTCAAGATCAATTTGTACAGAATCTTCTCCACTTTTTCCATTACAATGGGAACTTTTTTCCTGTTCAAATAACGCTGTATAAGTTTACCCAACATTCATGCAGGTATGTTTTTTATGTACAAAATAATTGGGTGAACATTAATAAGATCATGCTTATCCCAATTGAATTAGAATGATCAAGTTAGTTAATCAATTGAGCTTCTGCAGTTATTCATAAAAGTTGATTTGATTGACCTGGGGGCCTGTAACCTAAAAGATGCAATTAAACTGACAATATATATTTATCGTATTAAAGTCTATGACAGAACGTGTACCAAAGAGGTGCAATTAATTGCAAGATGAATTGTATCTCTTTTATGTTACAGGCCCCTGTTGTTATATAAATTGACTTAAATTTACTTCATAAGGTTGCTTCAATTTTCGTAAGATTAATTTGTGAGAAAGCTTTGATAGAAAAATCGCATTCTTTCCCTGATATTCTGTAATATCAAAGCCTACATACTTGCTTTTATGTTCATCTTTCTCTTTCTTTTTTTTTCCTTTTTTTTGCTTTGTTTTTTTTTAGTATGTTCAGTGATATTTCAATAAGAATGTAAAAGTGGTTTAAAGGTAGAATACTTCTTTTGCAGCCTAAAATTTGACGTTCCAAGATTGTTTTGTTATGTTGAAGAGTACTTAATGTTAGAACTTATCACCAATCAATTAAGCACAAAGATTGGTCATGATAGGTGCATTTTCCAATAATGATTCTTCTATTCGGGCCTCGAATTAATGGACCGTGCGTTAAAAATTCAAAACAGCCGTTAACCCCTCATTGACCAATAGCGCAAGAGTCTCTCTCAGTGCGTATTCCGCATGGTGTGGCAGTGTATTGAAGTGCGCACTGAATGTGCCCTTATGTTTTTTTTTGTGTGTGTGTGGTACCGGAATACGCTAGGAGTATCGATAGAATAGAATAGATTTGAATTTGAATTAAATATTCTGGACTACATTCGACCAAAATACTTCATAGAGGTTATCATTTTGGCATATATGAGGTACACAACAAGTTGTAAGCATAACCGTAATGTGTGCAAATGTAGTTTTCTACCTTTAAAGGATTATGGACAGTTATCTCTTTTTGATCACAATCCTTTTAATTGTACCATCAGACATCCAGATTGGCAAGCAATGTAGAATTGACTGATTTAGGATCACTTACATCCTCTTTTCTCTTAATTAACTTTGATCATTAGAGCAGCAAGTGTCTTTACAAATGGCATTGATCAAAGATTTTAAATTTACTGTTACACAGTGTTTGATAAGAGATCTCATTTCACTTAGTTGTAATCCTCTCATACAAACGTTGTATCGGTGCTTTTCCTCTTATTTGATGCGAATGATGTTGGAATGAGATTACAAAAAAAAATAAGATACTTAGATGTATTAAAACTAAGCTTAAATCTCTTTTGAATGTACTAAACTTGCAGACACTTTAATTGGAGAATAAGAGAGCACAGTGTCACATAACACTAGATCATTCATGTGTGACCTATTCCTTAACTTTGTTCATTAACTATGTTCATTAACTATGTTCATTAAAGCAGTCAGTGTCATTATGAAATTGACCAAAGGTTTTAAATTGACTGTTATATAGTGTTCATAAAAGATCTACACTTGCTTACATCATGGAACTGTTTTTCCTCCATTTTTGATGGGAACTATATTTGAATAAGATCATGGAAAAGTTAAAATAATTATCAAAAACCATTATATCTTTTGAATGTACCTAACTTTCAGACACTTCAATTGGAGAACAAGAGAGTGCAATGTCAAATAATATCATTTATTTGTATTCTCTTGATTAACCTTGTTCGCTAAATCACCAAGTAAGGTCCTTTACAATTTAAATTTTTTTTAACTGTTTAAAGTGCTATACAGCATATAATATAAGTAAATATAGTGTAAACCACTCATACAACTTTTATGATATGCTTTTCCTTGTATTTCATGTGAATTAAGTTTTGATAAGCTATCTCGTTTCAATTTACTAAATTTTCAGACATGTTAATTGGTGTACAAGAGAGTAATCTCAGAACACTTACATCTATTATTCCCTTGATTAACTTTGTTCATTAAATTAGCAAGTATCTTTACACAGAAAATTGATCAAGAGTGTTATAAATTCCCGTTCATTCCCTTTTCCTTTTTTAATTAGTGAACTTTATAATGGTAAAAGGCTTAATGAAGGTTTTCACTTTTGATTGATCTAACTTTTATTGTGATATCAGACATCTTGATTGAAGAACAACAAAACTTAATTCACATTGTTAAATTAACTCAGATATCTATTACATCTTTTATCTTCTTGATAAACTTTGTTCATAAAAGCAGCAAGTATCTGTATCCTTGAGCAAATTGATCAAATGACACTCTAAAGCCCCGGTCACATAGGACCCTGAAAGCAACACGATTCACCCCGACTCTTTGTTAATTCACAGTTAACTGCCTCAGAACAACGAGTCGGGGTGAATCGTGTTGCTTCCGGGGTCCTATGTGACCGGGGCTTTAATTAACAGGTACATCTATGCAGTATGAGGTTTAATAGAGCTGGTGTAATTCCCCTGTAATTTCTGCTTTCCTCTTATTTGTTGTGAATTTATGTATGAATAAAAAAAAAATCAAAGGATGAACAGCTTAATGAAAGCTATCACTTTTGATTGCTCTAACTTTTATTGTAACATCAGACACCTTGATCGAAGAAGAAGAGAGTTAAAATCACAATGTTGAATTAACTCAGATCTCTTCCATCTTTTATTTTCTTGATTAACTATGTTCATAGAAGCAGCAAGTATCTGTATCCTTGAGAAAATTGATGAAATGGCACTCTAAATATTAATAACAGGTACATCTATGCAGTATGTGGTTTAATAGAGCTGGTGTAATTCCCCTGTTCCTGATTCATAATTTCTGCTTTCTTCATATTTGTTGTGAATTTATGTATGAATACAAAAACTTCAAAGGATGAAGGACTTAATAAAAGCGATCTCTTTTGATTGCTCTAACTTTTATTGTAATATATCAGACACCTTGATTGAAGAACAAAGGATCTCAATCTACAATTTTGAAAGGCATAGTTTCCTTTGACATCTTTTATTCTGTTGATTAACTTTGTTCATTGAAGCAGGAAGCCATATTGATACAAGTGGATTAAAGGTGTTTTATGAGTAAAGTAGTGAATGTTTTCAAACTTAAGCTTTATTTTTGTTGTTGTTATTTTGATAGAGTTTTGAACAAAGATTTTTTTTAATGTTTCCTGTTTCGTTTTATCCCATTTTAAAAAAGCCACCTCAGACACCTTGATTGGTTAACAAAAATCCTGATGCACAATGTTTTGTAAAGTGTATTATGAAGATCACTTAAATCATTCTTTTATTTTCTTCATTAACTTTTTTTCATTAAAGTAGCAGATCACTGTTTAAATGAGATAGGCGGGTTTACTAATAGATGCAAATTTTATGCATACCTCTAACACAAAGGTTGTTCTTGACAACCCGAAAGCTTGCCCAAGGCTTGCCCGACATAACAACAAGTAAAGTAGGCAAACTGGATTCCAATTATTGTAGTCTTATTGTTATCAACCGGTCTACGGAATACCACGTAACTATGTTAAAGGCACGTAAATTTGAATAAAAGTAAACCCCGCCTATTGATTCTGAATTGACAAGTTTAGTGATACTTTGTTCGATGTATATATGTATAATTTTTGTATATTTTGAAATGCGCATAATAATAAAGAATAAAGAAGAAAAGGAAAAGAAGAAGAAGAAGAAGAAGAAGAAGAAGAAGAAGAAGAGGAATAATAGGAGGAAGAAGAAAAACAGAAAAAGAAGACTGCAAACATGAAGAAGAAGAAAACGGGGAAGAACAAAAAGGAAAAGAAGAGGGAGAATAAGAGGAGGAACAAGAGAAGAAGAAGATGAGAAGAAGAGAGAAAAAGGAGTTAAGTGATATTATCCTTTGCACCAATGGTGTATTAAGATTGATGTTTTAAATCTATCAATTTAATAAGTGTAAATTACTTAATTTTTCCTTATGAGATTCCTCGATATCACATGGATGTTATATGGGGATCATGAATTATGCTTACAGAAAATGTTGATTACTTCCATAAAAAGCAAAATATCAAATATCTTACTTAATCGTAATCATTTGTTGATTAATAGTTTTCATTGTTAAAACAATTTAATAGATTTCTATACCATATTAACCAGGCAGTTGTAGTAAGCCGTGCCCTAGTTTTTGCTTTATCCTAAAGGATTACACTCAGAGAAAAGTAGTGTATGTTTTGAAATGTCAATTTTCAGCCGATTCTCTAAATCATTGTTAATTGTCTAGGGATATAATAATAATCCAGCAGAAAAATACATTTCACCCACCCATGACCCCAATCAGTGGTGGAAAAACTAATTAACTTTCCATTTTATTTACTTCTCTTCATTTGTATCCAATCATTGACTTGGGTTACATTTAATTCGCTTTATTTGATTTAATTTGCTGGGTATTGATACTTCATAAAATGTCAATTAATTGAGGTTTGATTGCAAAGTTTGGTATTAGTTTTTTCCCATGCCAGGGATCACACCTAAATATGCAATCACAAAGTACCCTCTGAAAGTATTCTGCTAGCATATACTGTATGAGAGAGTTTACCATACGCATGCACATACTACATATATTTCACTGAATGAAAAGTTGTGCATAATCATATTTAGATATTCTATGTTTTTGATGGACATGTTAGCTTAAAAATTATTCTATATTGAGTAAAAAAAAAAATTGTAAAGAGGCTATCAATGCCTCCTAAATATTCTCGCCATCGACTGAATACAAATGAGAACCGTTTTGGGTGCTTTGCAGTTTTTTACCATAAACATCTCATCTGAGCAAGGGTGCTCATTTCTGGTTACTGACATTCGTGCAAATGCATCCATATTAGTGCTATTTTGCTAGGTTTCAGATAGAAAAAGATCATGTTCTTGATGTTAAGCATCATTACAACATGGGGTGTTTCTTCGATGCTGCATAAAGCACCTCTCCTAATGTTAAGGAAGAAAAATTGAAAATCATTTTGAAATGATAAATGTCGTATTTGTGTATTAGCAGCCCAATCTGGAAGTTACATCATCAGCGCAATTAGATCAGTATTGTCCATGTCGAGAGATGATGGGTGACTTCAAGTACAGTGTTCGGTGTTGGTTTTGGTGTTGAGAGAGCAAAATGGTCAGTAAACCGAGCTCCAACACCGTTGGTCAGTTTACAGAAGTGATACAGAAATGACCGGAAATACATCAGAATCATGCTATAGGTCTGCCCCAAACACCGACAGACTTCAAGTTTGGTGTTGAGGCTGGTGTTGGTTTTGCCGCAACACCAACACCAGTGTTCAACACCGTACTTGAAGTCAGCCATTGATTGAAATCACCTTTTTTCGTTGGGGAGAATTGCAAAAGCACTCGATAGGGGAAAGGGGTTGCACTCTGACATCAACCTATGGCTCTGTGCTTTGCCAAGTGGGTGTGTCTCTCATTGCCCCCCCCCCCTCTCTCTCTCTCTCTCTCTCTCTCTCTCTCTCTCTATTGAGTATCATTGCAATTATCATGGTCTTGACAGATTCTTCTTTGTTTAAAGATCAGTAAGATTATCTGATTTAAATAATCTCTTTAAGAAATTGATATTTGAGACCACTTCAAGCTTTCTTACCCCTACCTGTACCCCCCCCCCACAAAAAAAAGAATAAAAAAGGAAGCACTCATTCTATGCACAAAGATTTTAAATGTCATTCATTATATCTGTTATTCAGTTTGTGTGTTTATTTGTTTTTATTCAGTAAATTAAAACAAAAGAAATCAAAATGAACATAACTTTTTTTTCAGCTCATCCATGGGGTCCTCAAGAATAAATATATTCTATACGTAAAACAAAACAAAAACAACAGTGTTGTGAGCATATTGTAATCTAAATTGGATGGCAATTAAGATGAATAAACAAGTCATTACATTCAATTAATTTATGCTATTAATTTGATCCACAAAAAGGCATAATTTATTTAATTTTATTTATTTCTACCTCCAACATTTTACGCAATATGATAGAATAACATGAACAATATAATCATAAAACAACATGTAGAATGACACTTCCTCAATAAAACGTGAACAATGTTTAGATATAGGTCTGATCAATAGGTAAACCGGTATCTTTTTTAATCTTGGGATATTATGAGATTAACTAATCTTAATCTTTCAATAAGAAAGAATGCTTACAAACTTCTTTCATGAAACTTCAAGATTTGTGTACCTCTAGGCTTCTATTACAAGGTGAGCAGGTATCCTCTTTGATCTTAGGTTCATAATCAGATTGACTGGTCATAATCTCTTTAGGAAGATGGTGTTATGTGTATTGTATGAGCCTCACTCCACCTTCCCCCGCCTTGCCCTACCTTCCCCCACCTTACCAACCCACCCCCATAGAACGTTTTAAAAAGTGTGCTGTTATTCATATTATATGAGATCACTTTTA
>BQKZ01000297.1:96838-112410 GCA_036244855.1 Temnopleurus reevesii
CTCGTAGAAAAATATGCTATGATCTTGAAATGTGTATAGAAACTATATGTCATGGTATATATCCCCAAAATTCACATTTCTTTAATCTTTACCAAAACTATACATGGGCTTTAATGATGGATTAACAGTTCTTAATCTTTTTAAGAAGGTGATGGTATTCACATTGATTAATAATTGGGTACCCCCACCCCTCTAAAGAAAAACGGAAAAAGAATATTTCATTAAAGCAACAACACTTTGACACAACTATATTGATCAATATTATTACTAATGCCAAGGAATGAATTTCCTTCTCCTGTAAAGAAACTTTGACATTTTTTATGTGAATATATGGCTTCTATGAAAGTTTTTCTTTGATCTTAAGTTAATAATGGGATGTAACAGGTCTTAATCTATTTAGGAAGGTGATGATATTCACATTGAGCTATAATTGAAGTCCCCCCCCCCCAAAAAAAAAAAAAGAATAAATAAATTGCTGAATAGAATATTTCATTAAAGCAACAACACTGACACAAACGTATTGATCAATATTATTTTGAATACAAAGTAATGGATTTCCTTGCTCCTACGATTTAAGATTTTCTTTGATCTTTGTTCAATAATGAGATTTAAATGGTCTTAATCTCTTTAGGAAGGTGAAAATGGCAATAGGATATTTCATTATAGCAAAAACATATTGATCAATATTATTTTCAATACAAAGGAATGGATTTCCTTGATCCTTTAAAGAAACTAAAGAGGTCTTTTTTTGTAAATATATGGTTCGTATGAGAGATTTTCTTTGATCTTATGTTAATAACGAAATTTAACTGGTACTAATCTGTTTAGGAAGGTGGTGATATCCAATGCTTTTGTGATGTCATTAAGACATAATGCATAAAATCAATATTGAATAAATAGTTTAGGAGAGGTTTTAACACAAGTTGATTAACGCCAATTTACAAGTCTGGTGATTTCTTAGGTTTATTGTCAAGTTTCATCTTCCTTATTCCATTTTGAGGACCAGTTATGTTTGGAAACCAAAATACAAAATGGGAGTGTGGCATTATAAATATTGACACACTCTTTGATAAATAACATAGCGGTATGATGTTATTAGTCCATTGATTTACTTTTTTGTTCATTATTCATTTATTCTTTCCAATCTTTGTTTGGATTTGTTATGCCAATCTGGGTTTTTACCTTTTAGGAGAGATCATTTTATTTGAAATTAGGAAAAAAAGAGAGAGATGGGGGGAAAATGTCTGAATATCGTACATGACTGGCGTACAATATCAAATTAAGCAAGTATGTCTGCAAAGTTATCATTGGGTGCTTAAAAATGCTAATGTCTAAAATGTTACATCTATGGACATTATAATGGAAGTATTGTCCTATAGTAATGCGTATTTATGTTGTATATTTATATCGTGATAGTGCATAAGTTGTGATTATCTTTATTCTTGCATTATCTATTGATTTAAATTTGAATGTAATAATAATAATGATGCACAACATTTATATAGTGTTTAAGTGTTTCTAAGCACTATGTGCATTATTACATGGCTCTATGGCTACCATTTGGTGCTCACTGCATTAAAGGAATTTCTTCCTACTGGTACCCATTCACCTCACCTGGGTTGAGAGCAGCACAATGTGTATATATCAGGCAGATTGATGGAAAAATTTAGAGTTTATTGCATAGCTCAGTCCCAATGTTAAGCAGTCAAGAATGACATCTGCCAGATTTTTTTCTTAATCCAGACTTTTTTCCTGAATTTTTTCAACATTCATTGGCCATCAAGAAAACTTTTTTTAATGTGATTAAAAGGATATCCAAATGGTTTTCAGACTTTTGCATTGATCCCCATTGTCGTCACAGAACAACGTCATTAACATCAAATTGAGTCAGCTAAGTTCAAAGTTAACATTTCTACTAACAAAAAAATATAAACATCACTTACCACACTGGTGTTCATCAGAAGAAAATTGCTCTTCAGACATGTCAGGATTTTATCAAAGTCTTAAATCACGAAGCCTGATTATTGTCTATGTTGTCTGTGGGTTGTAATTGTAGGCCCTGCTATATTGAATGATGGATGTGTTTACAATTTTACAAGTCTTGATAGTAATTAATCTAATCCCATCAATTTATCAATTTTCACTGATAAGCTGCTTGATCTCTTTTTTCGGTTTAATCCTAGTCATGTTATATGGCATTGCAATAAATTCTGCGAGGCAAAAGGCATCACATGCCTCTTCCAACATGAAAAATACTGAAAATTGCCAATCATTTAGTCATATTTAGTGGTTGCCCAATTTGCTATGTAATTTGACCAGAGTTTTTTCTATGTTCAGGTTCAGAAAGGATATGTAATTTTGGATAAATCATTTGTCCAGGTATATCTGATCCATGATACCTCAATTGTGTTTAATATTAGTATTGAAAAGCTAAATGTCTTCTTAGGAAGTATACAAATGAGCAAGAAAGTGGGTTACTCTTTAAAATGAATAATTACAGCTTTGGTTACTCTTAATAATTTACAAAAAAGTGCTACGTCTTGAGACCATTCCATTCCATGTTTCTTGAGACTCTGATTGAATCTGTTTTTTAGTTTAAATTGCTTACAAATATCATTGAATTCTCTTTTCCATCAGTATTGTTCTTTTGTTTTCCTTTTTTCTTATATCTGTTAAATTCTTCTCTCTTTCATTCCCTCATCCTAGTATCAGTAAAAGGATAAATCAATATATAATTCTATTAGTTTTCATTGTTTGTTGTTTTTCCCTTCCTCTGCCCATCCCTTCATCCATCTTTCATTCCTCTCCTTTTTCTTTTGATCTTTCTATGACGTCTATCTCTTTATCATCCACTGTATTTTTATCTCTCACGCATTATCTCTGTACCAATTTGGTGCACCATATTAACCAGGTTTTTGTTACAAGTGAGAATAAAATCACCACTTTTAAAGCCATTTTCTTTGCAAAAAAGAAACATTTATCATATCAAGGACCACATCACACTACATTCTACTTTCAAAGCGTCTATTCTATCCATACCACCATGCCAAGCAGTTTGTCTCGAAAAGTGATTTATCACCAAAGAAGAATAGCATGAAAGTAGATTGCTCTCTAACTTTAAAAACCTACGATAAAAGAGAATCTTCTTAGCGAATCAAGCAATCTAGAAGTCAGATTCATCTCTTTTGAGAAATTACAATGGAATGAAATCGATAACCAATTGTATCTGATTCTCCTGCAAAATCCTCAACCTGGACCAATTTTTAACCTATGATGAAAAGAATCTTCTTAGCGAATCAAACAATTTACAAGTCAGATTTATTTCTTTAATGTCACGATGAGCATGCGAACTGATGAGGAAATTACAAAGGAATGAAATCGAGAACCAATTGTATCTGATTCTCGAGTGAAATCCGCAACTGGGACCAATCACGGACCAACAAAGGAAACAATGTTACTAATCCAGATTACCGTGACAGGAGTTTATGAGATTGCAGCGGCCATCTTGATACCCAGTTACAGATTTTCAATTATATTATTAACTGGCGGTATTGTGAGACCAATTAGGGATGTCTGGCTATTGGATTTATGTCTTGGAGTTAAATGCGGATCACGCTGATATGAACCGATGCGTGTCTTCCTTTGGTTGCAACTCATTATATTTCAACAATTACGGTGTGATTTTAGTCTGAAGGTGGTACAGTGTATGTGTATCTATTACTGCTTCAGCCAGATATCTACCGCTTTCTACAAGTTTTATTTTCTCTCTCTCACTCTCTTTCCAATTCTGCATTTCTAAATTTCTTTACTTTCACTCTTTTCTACGATCTCTTTTCCTTTTGTCTAATTTTGGTTGCAATAGATTCACTTTTCAACAATTTCAAGATTACATTAATTTGAATCTTATGTATTGCTGCTTCGTCCAGATTTCTACTGCTTTCTGCAACTTTCATTTTCCCTCTCTGTCTCTTTCTCTCTCATTCCTAATTTCTTACTTTCTTCCACTATCTTTTTTTCTACCATCTCTTTCACTTTTGTCTAATTTTGGTTGCATTTGATTACATTTGACCAATTACCTTTGTTGTTTGAATCTTACGTATAGGTATTGCTGCTTCATCCAGGAGCCCTCTGATTTCTCCAACATTCGTTTGCTCTCTTTCTCTGTCTTTCACTCCCATTCTCAATTTCCTTTTTTTCTACTCTCTATCTCTCTACAGTACCTTTTGTCTAATTTTGGTTGCGATTGATTCTATTTTGATAAGTACTTGATTACTTTTAAAGTTTGAATCTTACATGTATGTATTACTGCTTCGTCCAGATGTCTACTACTTTCTTCAATTTCCATTTTCTCTTTGTCTCTATCTCTCTCCCATTCTCAATTTATCATTATTTTCTATACCTTTTATGTCTTTTCCTCTTGTCTTCTTTCAGGTAAAATCCATTTTGTTTGAACTATTATATCATGATCTTTAATCACAAGCCGACTTGTCAAAATTACAGCATCAAGCATATGTCAATTGCTCTCTCGTGTTATTATTTTTCTGTCTCTTATCTATCTTCTATCTTTCTCAATATTCTTGTCTTCTTTGGTTGCAATTGATTCCAGTTCAATAATTACATCATGATTTCAGTCTTAATCTGACTTGTATCAATTACAGCATCAAGTATATGTCAATCACTCTCTCCTATTGTTATTTTCTGTCTCTTTATCTCTCATTCTCGTTCCCTCTTCTTGTGTTTCTTCCTCTGTAGCATTTTTCCCATTCATGTCTTTTTTTTAGTTTTGATTAAGTCCATTTCACTGATTACATCATGAGTTTAGTTTGAAGCTGACTTGAATTGATAAACTCATAATCATTTTTTTTTCAAATACTATGCAATCTCACCCTTTATATCTCCCCCCTTTTCTCTTCCATTCTTAAGCCCTCCCCCAAAGTTGTTTGTTTCTTGTATTTGAATTCACAACTCTTGAATGTTTGATTTTGTTCACTCTTTCGGTTAAATATATTGTTATTCTTTTGTATAAGAAATATTGTGACTGATGAATTCTTTAATTTCCATATACTTTGTGCAGGCGCAACCCGGTTCCAGTAGTCATTGGGTTAAAGGTAGAATACTACTTTTGCAGCCTAAAATTTGACTTTCCAAGATTGTTGTGTTATGTTGAAGAGTACTAAATGTTAGAACTTATCACCTAAAATTTGACTTTCCAAGATTGTTGTGTTATGTTGAAGAGTACTAAATGTTAGAACTTATCAACAATCAATTAAGCACAAAGATAGATAATGATAGGCGCATTTATAGTTATTCCAATAATAATTCTTCTATTCGGGCATCGACCTAATTCACCGTACGTTCAAAGTTCAAAACAGCCGTTAACCCCTCATTGACCAATAGCGCAAAAGTCTCTCTCAGCGCGTATTCTGTATGGTGTGGCAGTGTATTGAAGTGCGCACTGTACGTGCTCTTACGTTTTGTGTGTGTGTGTGTGTGTGTGGTACCGGAATACGCTAGGAGTGTCGCGATACCGTTGGTTTCAAGATGAATTATGATACAATAGATTTTTATTTGAATTAAATATTCTGGACTAGATTCGACCAAAATACTTCAGAGAGGTTATCATTTTGGCATATCTGAGGTGCACAACAAGTTGTAAGCATAACCGTAATATGTGCAAATGTAGTATTCTACCTTTAAAAGCAAGTAACTGAGATTATTCAAATAATGACTATAATTAACATAATGTGTTACAATTGCTCTAATATGAATCTTAACCATCAAATTTTCTTCTGCTTTCTCTCACATTTGCAGATAAATTTGTGATGAATACAGTAGAGGAGGTAGAAGAAGCAATCAAGGATCATCGGTTTGGACGCAACAGCTTTGAGAATGCTCCAGAGTGGAACTCCCAGTCTGCATTGGCATACTTGGACTCACAGTTCTAAACGGTCAATTTGGGCTCAGCGGCTTCCAGAATGTTCTTGACCGGAACTTGCAGTCTACTTTTGCCTTCATAGACTCCCAATTCTAATTCATGATGAACCACGAGGAAGAGTTTCAGGACAATCAGTTTCGATGCAACGGCTTCAAGAACTCTCTGGAGTGGAACTTGGCCTATCTGGACTTCCTTTTCTAATCCATGATGAACCTCATAGAACAGCTTCAAAGACTTTTGCTTTTCGCGCAATGGCTTTGACAATGCTCCATAGTGGAACTCGCAGTAGGCTTTGGCCTACCTGAACTCCCAGTTCTAAACCGTCACTTTGGCCGCAAGTTCCAGAATGCTGTTGACTGGAAGTTGCATTCTGCTTTTGCCTACCAGACACCCAGTTCTAATCCATGATGAACCATGAGAAAGAGATGTAGGACAATGGTTGTGTGCAACGGCTTCAATAACTCTCTGGAGTGGAATCGGCAGTCTACTGTGGCCTATCTGGATTCCCAATGAAAAACTGTGCAGTTCTGCACCCACAGAATTCTGTAATCAAAGACCATCGCTTTGTATGCAAGGACTTAGGGGATGCTCAATTACTAGAACTCAATGTCTGCATTTGCCTATCTGGACTTCAAGTTCTAGATCATTAGTGAACCATGTGGGAAGGGATCAAAGACCATTGATTTCGTCGCAACAGCTTTGAGAGCACTCCAGACTGGAACTAGCATTCGGCTTTGGCCTATCTTGACTCCCAGTATGAGCCTTTTGGTGCAACTCCGTTGAGAATGCTCCAGAGTGAAATTCATGAACTCCTTTGTCTGACCTAGACTCCCAATTATGATCTATGATGAACCATGGGGAATAGCTTCAAGGACAATTAGTTTGGGCACAACAGCTTCAAGAGCTCTTTGGACAAGAACTTGCAGTCTGCATTGGCCTATCTGGACTCCCAGTTCTAATCCATTATGAACCACATGGAACAACTTCAAAGATTATTGCTTTTTGGCACAATGGCTTTGAGAATACGCCAGAGTGGAACTTACAGTCTGCGTTGGCCTGTCTTGAGTCCCAGTTCTAAACATTCACCTTGGGCACAATAACTTTGAGAATGATTTGGACTGAAACCCGCTGTCTACATAGACCTGCTTGGACTCCCAGTTCTAAACTACATTCAGCGATAGGAGATGATATCAAGAACCATCGCTTTGAGTCCAATGGCCTGGAGGTCTTCATAGTGGAACGCACAACCTGCCTTATCCTACCTAGACTCCTAGACTCAACTATGTTGAGCCCTAGGGGTGTGGGTTTCCAGCCTACAGTATATGGACTCCCACTTCTAGACTACATCGAGCTTCAGAGGAGGGCAACAAGGGCTATCACCTCTGATGCAGCATCTTCGCGTAGTGCTCAAGAGTGGAAGTTGCAGTCTACTTTGGCCTATCAAGCTGCCCGGCCCAGTTCTAAACAACATTGAGCAGTAGGATGTGCCATTGTGAATCCCTTCCAGCTTTGGCCTACCTGACTGCAGGGTTTCCAAAGTGGATAAGTATTTATTAATTTATTACATTTCACTATGACCTGGGTGTTGTTTTATCAAATTTTTATTGGAAAATCCCTGAAGAACAACAAGGTTGTGTTTTATAAAGCTGTCCGTAGAAGTAACCATTACTCTGTGCATGACTGGTGACCCTTTCCCAAGTGCTAACTGAGCAATATAAGAAAGGGTTATCAGCTGTGTGTAACTTTATGAAAACTTTCATGAAACACAACCTTCGCTATCATTTCTCATTTGAACTAAATGAGAAACTCAGAAGCATATCACCCAAAAGCAAGTTCTAATCATTCTTACATCTGTTCTTAAAAGAATGACTTGAAGAATGACTCGGATATGTTCTTGAGTGTCGCAGGGGCGAGATTCACATTTTAAGTGTAAGCAAAGACCATCAATCATTCTTAACTTAAGAACAGCTTGTGAAACACTATCTTGTCCCTGTTGTCTTCCGGAAGATTTAAACATCCATTGTTTATATCAAATATATTTTTGATAACTTAAAAACCGATTAAAGCAAAATGTTATATTGATATCCAGACGTTAATATTCAAAAGTGAATATTTACACCTTAATAATGGCTGAGTATCCCTATGCATTACTACCTTGCATGAAAGAAGTTTTAAACATAAAGAGCAGTCTCTGAAGCGATATCATAATCGTTTCTTCCAATGGAACTTTATTTTCAATTCTGATTTTTTAGTTCTTATGAAGACACAAAATTTCTGTGGACATATACTAAGTTTGCTGTGAGGAAGCTGAAATTGGTTTTTAAAAGAAGCATGGCTGACTGAAATGTTTTGATTTGATTGCACTTTTGGTATTTCATGGGTCATACCGAAACCTTCCAGAGGTATTCTTAAAATTAGATTATTCAGTTGTTAAAGTATTCATGTACATGTTTTATGCATTTCTTACTGCCTACATTTATATCTATCTAAATGTGTTTTAATTTCCAGCTCATTTCTAGTAGGAAATTTGCGGGATGAAATATTTCTTCGTTTATGTGGATCTTTCACATATTTTCTCCTCTTCTTTCCACTATTCTAGATGACTATATTCTACTCAGTGTGTGATACTTGCCATTATCTTGTCATCGATATATCGAAAAATGACAATTATTCCTATCTCATTGCCTAGTCCGCCTGTACAGACCCTTGGGTTTCGTTGTGCGCACACACACAGAGTGATAAGGGTATGCAGTGTGTGTCTGCATGCTCTCCCCAATGCTGTATATGTGTGATGTAGTCACACACTATGCATACCCTGTATCATGATCTGCGCATGCACACACCGAAAGTCTAGGGTATGTGCTTGCAAACTACTCATTGCCTAACTTGCTTTGTTGAATATGAAAATGAGATTACAACGTAATCCATTCTATAGCAGGTCGACTCTGATGTTACTTGCAAATGCATCTTTTAGTTGTATCAAAACTGCACAAAACGACTCATGTTCTGCTGAAATTTTTGAATGTGCCGTGAAATTTGATTACGGTATAAATTCTCTATCTCAGAGTAAAAAGAGGCTTTTATATGTCAATGTCTTACTTGCCCTAAACTTTATATTTGATTTGTTTCAGATTATAGGGAAGCTTTTATATTTATGGTAATGCCTGTACTCGCCCTAAACTTTCTATTTAATTTAATTGAATTGAATTGATTCTCTATCTGAGAGTATAAAGAGGCTTTTATATGTATGATAATGTCTGTACTTGTCCTAAATTTTCTCTTTAATTTAGTTCAATTAATTCTCAATTTCAGAGTTTAAAGAGGCTTTTATATATACGATAATGTCTGCATTTGCCCTAAACATCCTATTTAATTTAATTCAATTATATTTCAGAGTATAAAGAGGCTTTTATATGTATGATAATGTCTTACTTGCCCTAACCTTTCTCTTTAATTTAGTTCAATTAATTCTCTATCTCAAAGTATAGATAGGATTTTATATGTATGATAATGTCTGTACTTGGCCTAAATTTTATCTTTTATTTGTTTCAGATTATAGAGAAGCTTTTATATTCATGGTAATGTCTGTACTTGTCCTAAACTTTCTCTTTAATTTAATTTAATTGAATTGATTCTCTATCTCAGAGTAAAAAGAGGTTTTATTTCTATGATGAATGTCTGTACTTGCCCTAAAATTTTCTTTGAATTTGATGTATATATATGTTTGTTATAGAAACACTTCATCGATTTTCACTATGAGTATAGTGTCAAAGAGAGCAGATAAAATAAACAACTCTTCATTCTATTGTGCATATTGGCCCAGAACACCATGGACTTTTAAGATGTGGACTTCTGACAATTTTTAGTGCTTTGAAATAGGGGGATCCACCAATACATTTGGAAGATAAAAGACTTTTGGCATTCATGTTATGCAACATTTCGTAACAGATTTTTCAGCTGGAGCCAAGATCTGGTAGCGATGATATATATCCCTGATCGAGACCACACTTGCTTTATGCTTTTTCTGTGCTAATTTCAAATATGTCAGCTGAGATCCCACATCAAAGAAATAAAGGAAGTTTGTATTCCTCTCCTATCAATTCCATGAGTAGATATCAGAAATTCCCTTCTTTGCTTATTTTTCAACAGATAATGTAGATCGGGAAGGTCTACACTAGGAAGCTTGTCACAGTGACTATTAGTCTGCTCTGGCTAAATTCAATGAAGTCCTTGTCTTTGATTGGATGAAAAGCACTATATGTGTGACTATTAATGGCAACTGTTAGAGAAATTGCTAATCGCCAGTGACATATAGTTAGCACTGACTATAAAATCCAATGAAGTCCTTGTCTTTGATTCGAAGGAAAGCATTATGACAGTTTCCATAGCAACAGTCAGAGAAATATTGCTAGTCGCCAGCGACATATAGTCAGCACTGACTAAATCCAATGAAATCCTGGATTTTGATTGAATAAAGAGCACCGATTGTTAATTGCTATTGCAGAGACTGACTGCTTGTAGCTGCAACATACTTCATGTCGCATGCATGGCCACCTCTTTGCATAACTTCAGTACAGGCAAATTGCTTTCTTTATCAGAACTCTCGCGAAGAGTTGACAAAAAGTTGTTTATTTTGTCCATTTTCCCTCTCTCATATTCACAGTGTTTTGTATTCTAAAAGTACTCTGACCTTGACTCGTCTTCTATTGTGTTTGAGAGCGCTTCAATAATTTTCCCGAATACATGTAATTGTGACGTTCTGCTGTCATACACTTAGCTTTTTTAAGTCCCAAGTTCAAAAGGTGCCATTCCAGTAGAATGTGGCCACCATAAATGGTTATAATCTATTCATTTCAAACTTTAAAAGAAATAGCAGCATACTTGTACAGATTCATTTATTCTCAGATTCTAAATTTTGCAATACACATACTTAGGTTTTGCACATGAAGTTTGAAGTTTGATTTTAGGACAGTCTTTTGAGGTAGGCCTTCAGAAAAAGTTGGAAACTTCATGAATATGTCTCGTTGGGGTGTTTGATTTTATTTTCCATGAAGTAAAAAGCAACAAATTTGTTGCCACAAATTGCTATCTATTTCAAGTTGCAGGTAATCAGCAATCGCCAATCAAAACTATTTTTTTCATACGCCTCTTGTCACAAATGAAAAGGTGTGTTGTAATTTGCAACTGATTTGTAGTTGATAAACTTCAACTTTTTAGCAAACCCCCTGAGATTGCAGAGCATGAAATAAACATGGGATTGACAAATTAATTGTTAAAATCTCAATCCCAAACTAAGAACAAAACCTTAAATCATGAAAAGGTCGGCATCTGTGCGTTCTGTTTCCCCAACCCGTCCCACCTCATTCCACCCCTCCCCTACCCCTATTATAGATTGTGATATACAGAGAATGCATGAAGCGGAAAGTTGTGCTTTTCTTTTCAGATTAACAAGGGATTAAAAACAGACCTAAAAATAACTACGAGGATGCTTTATTTAGATCTGTTGCAATCATCCAACCATAAATATTGTTGGGAACTAAAGGAGTTTTGCAGAGTAATAATTTTAAAAGACAATTACAATTCACGTAGAGTTGATCTGAAAATGTGTTAAATTGTGAAATGGCAAGGCACGTATCTCTCCTTTTTGCTTGAAACACTGAGAGATGGCATATCATTTCATGCTTGAAAATTTTGATATGGTTTTCTGCTCAATTTGTTCGCAATTCATCAAAGCATATAGTGTATCAAAACAGAATCGTGAAGAAATGCTACTGTGATATGGGATTGTTTGTGAATTCATTAAGTTTTCCCCTATTAAAGAATTTTCTCAAAGTGTAGTTTTAAAATCTTGAAGGTAAATACTGTATTACATGTACAAAAAACTGTTCTTGCCTCATATCCGTGCTTACTTGTTTCTAAGCTTTTTTTTCAGTAATCTAAGCTTACGCCTTGAAAAGAAGCTTATAAAATGCCATTCTTTACGAAAAATTATAATTGGTAAATCTACAAAGTAATTTTTTAGGGGGTTGCCTCAAAATGAACTTAGGAACGTTGTTTTCTTATTATTGGAAAGTTTTCAAATCAAGATCCCACACCCATCATGTAAATATCCATCAGCCTGTAAGTGTACAGCATCTGCAACATCAATGTATTGATTTTTCCAATTTTCCGACAGTCTACAATACACTTGGGATAGATCATGCCAAAAGAATTTGCAATCCTATTGAGCATAGCCATGTAGGAGATACAGTCCACCAGTAATAGGGGGTCTTTACAGGGGTGCAGTAATGCCCCCCTCGGTGTCCCTTGAGACACCCCCATTTTCTATCACAGGATGGATAACATGTTGAGGAAGGAATTTGTTTGATCCCGAAGAAATTGGGTCAATAATTTGTTTCCAAATCAGGGCCAATTCATCAGTAATTTGTGTAGGAATAATGATAATATTGTGGTTTTCATTGAAGTACTGCTTCATATTGATGGTACAGTATTGGGTCTGGCAGGTGATGTGGGAAATTTGTAATGCTTTGGCAGACTGAGTGTCTTATAACACCTGTTCGGTTTGGTGCTAGGGTGGGATTTAAAGCCCATGTATAGTTTTTGTAAAGATTAAAGAAATGTGAATTTTGGGGATATATACCATGATATATAGTTTCTATACACATTTCAAGATCATAGCATATTTTTCTACAAGCGAATTCTTTTGAAAATTTGAATTTGACCGTTAAATCGTATTTAGCGCCCTCTCTTGGTTATAACAATATTTTGCTTCTTATCGGGCATATAGAAAATTATTTCCAAGATTTTATTAAAGCATGCTAAAAAGGAATACATAAAGAATAAATTCTGAAATTTTTATCCAATTCTGTTCATGAGAAGCTGTCCTTTATCAAAAAAGAAAATATTGAATTCGCGTCGGGGGCTACAAAGCTAAAATATTTTCCACACTATAGGTTATAACTTTTCCAAAACTTGTTAATTTTTCATACAATCTTTTGTACAACATGTTCATGATATCATGTTTCATTTTAAGTAGATTTGAAGACAAAATTTGGCGATAAAAATATTCGCTTTTACCAAAACTATACTTGGGCTTTAAACAACTTCTCGATAGATACAAAGTCAAGTTATTTATTGAGAGGTGCTATCTTGCAGTAAAGCACTAAGAAACATTTTTGAAAGCGTTATGTAAATACTAGATGTGTTTATTATTTATCTTTATAAAGTATTATTGTCTTTTCCACTGGTATCTTCATGGAGTCTAGGAAAATAAGTTTGACCTGGGCGCCATTTCCAAGAAACTCTCAAGTCGATCTGTCGATGTCTTGAATCAAATAAGTCCTCAGCCCAGTTAGAGCTTTCAACCTCAAACTCTCCACCGTTATCACTTTAAATGAATGCCAGTTCTATTTCTAAAAAATCCACATCTCCCATTAACAACTCTCAAAAAAAGAATCTGTATGTATGCTTATTTAAGATATGTTTACAAATGTTATTTCAATGAGATCTTTTCAGTACCATAAAATGAATTGAACAGGGCTGCTGTGGTGAACATGGACAAATCTTAGACAATTTAAATTTCCCTTTTTACGAGGTGGCTCATAAAGACCTAGTTTTAAGATTAATTTTTCAATACATATGGAAAATTTTTAAAAAGTGAATGCGAAAATCATGTAAGCAGATATGATGATGCAAGTGTAGTGTATCTTTACCCCTGCAGTGCTGTTTACACCTACGGTGTACCCCAATACAGCAATTAACCTTTGGTTTCTCAAGTGGACCAATTTTTTTTCTGCTTCATGCCTCCAGAATATAGGCGCAAGGTAGGAAAGTGAATTGTCCCTTATTGATATTGACTCACTCAAAGAGTAACGCCCCCCCCCCCACCTAGTCGGACCAGACATTATCAATACTTATTGATAAAACGAATAGAGGATTAAGTCTTAATCCATTTCTTTATCTGCCCTTAATCACAATGATTGTTGATGTCAAATGAAGTTTATAAATTGCTCAAAAAAGGGCAGTCGGTTTACAAGCGAGCATTGGAAACCCCACTGTGCTCAAGGGGATAAGTAATTTGAAATGAATGGAACAGTTTCTATTTCTTAATCTTTTGATTGTATTACTTTAGCTTCTTCAGGACAATCACTTTACTGAGCCTCTTTTGTAAGATTTTCTTTGCATTTTTCTCTGAAGTTGTGAAGAGCAAGTGCTGGAATTAAGTAAAACCGTTTCAGAATTACATGTATTTGCTCATATCAATGGGTCATTTAGCAGTGATAGCTATTGTAGAGAAATCATTAGGTCACGCAACACAGAAAACTATTTACATGCCTTGAAAAGAAAGTATGCAAAGTTTTGCGATATTCCTTACAAGCATTCTGATAGTTTGTTTAGCAAAATTTAATAGGGGAATCAGTCCCTTGGCATTTGGCAAACAGCCCCCACCCCTTTGTGGGCAATTTGTGATGTTCTATCCAAATTTCTTTCCAATTTTATTTCTTCAATTGCAATTTATATAGGAAATGAGAGAAGCTTGCAAACAGAAACACTGCAACATACAAGTATTGCATTCTGACATGATTTGGGTTATGCATAATCTTCTGTTTCATTTGTGTAGAGATATGTTCTCCATACAAGCCGTCATCTTCTTACAACACAAGAGCTTGATTTTGCCTCTAAATATTTAACTAGTCACATATCCGCCAACTTTCCCACATGATCTTTGCCTTACAAACATTGTTCAACATCGTTTTCGTTTCAAAAATTCTCAACCGCCATATTCTAAATCCTACCTAAATGGTTGACAGTCTCCGTAGACTAAGCCGTGAAAATATTCGGCTTCGAAATCAATGTTTATCGCTTTAAAACAATAGAATTTAAAATATCACCTACAGAGGCACACTGTGCAGTAATGAAGAGAGAGTGAATGCTCTATTTTCATAGATATCTTGATAGTTCCTGAATTATTTGTTTTTGATCAATATGAACATAGGTCTCACATCTTGATTTGACAATTTTTTAAAAAACAAATTTCTTTAATCTTTACCAAAACTATACATGTGCTTTAATATCCATGTCATATGAATGTGAGCAGCAGGAATTCATACTATTGGGGCCCCAGAGCCAAGGGCTATTTGTCCGCCAACAAATGACTACTGATGGGGGTATAGAATTTGACATAAGTCATGGTTTCCGCAACATGTCTCAAAAGAAACTGTTACAAGTTGCCTCAGAACATTAACCCTTCACCATAACTTTGATCTTTGACATGGCTAAAGTGGGAGCAGATGAATTTTTTTTGTGAATTTTAATCCTTTCCATGACTGCATAAGAGGGAGTTTGGAGTAATTAGTGAAATTTTTAGACAACCCAATGCTTTTGAAATAATTATTTATTTGTTAAATATTTATAAAATATATTCAAAGGTCTCTCCCTTTTCCTGTCTCTTCAGCTTACCCCCCTCCCCTTCACCTCATCTTCCTATTTCCAATCCCCCCCCCCTTCCCTTCTCCCACTCTTCTCTTCTCATCTCTACTCCTCTTCCTCCCCTCCCCTATCATAATTCTCCTCCTTCCCTCTCCTCCTCCTCCTTCTCCTTCTCACCCTCTTTATCTATTTTCATCCTTCACCTCAT